>KK351012.1:143946-179393 GCA_000671755.1 Glossina brevipalpis
AAAAAAAAAAAAAAAAAAAAAAAAAAAAAAAAAAAAAAGAAAAAAGAATGCATATTTGCTGATAAACTGGTCCACATCATTCGGGGGTTGTTATTGTAATTTATTTTTTAATGCGTGCATTTATTTCTTCCTTCGTTAACAATTTGTCCGATTTTTCTTTTTTCGCTTTTATTTCTTTTCACTTCAATTTCTTGGAAACTACTTCTATAATATTTTAGTTTTATTGATAGCCGCAATTATATACAAGAACAACTCACTATCAATACAATATTAAAATTATTGACAACTGAGAACGAAAGCTATTTTGCAAATGGAATTTTTGACACTCGACACAACTTGCTCTAATGGGATAATCAAAACGTGTGCATGTGAGAGCGCATTAACCCCTAATTTCTTATTTAGTTTTTATATTTAATCTTATTTCGTCTAATTTTCTAATTTTCTTTTCTATAAAAAAAACGGTAACACAGAGGAATTTTGCTTGTTTACGTTGTAAAGCAACTGGCTTGGGGAACGGTTACGTTATTTAGAAAATTGTGCGGGTTTCAATTTCTCTTCTGTATAAAAAGATCTATACGACGTAGGGGGTTGACTACCTTTCAAACAGGTGTACTCGGTGTACTCGCTTCTCTCTATTATAATTAACGGTGATAAGAAGGAGAACTTGCTGTTGCAGTTGTTTTTCTTTTTAAGGTCATCGTTCCTTTCTTTTTTTTTTTTTTTTTTTTTTTTGAAAAAAAATCAATTCCAAAAATAAATGTTTGTTTGCGTTTTATCAACAGGTTTGTTTGCAATTAATTCAATCTCAATAGCTTTTAGTATCGCTTAGCTAGTGTCAGAATAGTATTCAACATTGCTTCACGTGTTGTTGTTTTGACAATTTCGATACGCTAATAAACATTCACCGACATCTTTGTCGGTAAACCAGATAATGGGGATGTAGCATAAGATAGTTAAGCTCGAGCAGAGCATGTATGTCAATTATGCTAAGATTGGTAATACCGAAAAAAAGTCCTTGAATTACATAAGAAAATGCGGTTCAACTACACTACGTCACACTACAACAAGTAAACGCTTTTGTTTATTATTTTTATTGTTGTCATGTTTTTCCTTATATCGAGTCTCACTGATCGATTTTTCTGTTTTCTGTCAATTTCTTTCAATTTGTTGCATACCGTACGCACTTCACATGCCCGCCAAAAAATGAATCCGTTCGCACTTTTACAAACCAATAAACAAAGTTCACTACAATTTCGCCGTTTAAACTATGCCGCACTAAAATTACTTTTTTCTTTTTCTTCTTCTTCTTCTTCTCGTAATTTTTATAAGAGCTTAGTACGATTTCGGAAAATAATGGCAATTTTTAACAATTAATTATTTTCTCAAGTTTAAAAAGATTTTACATGTGTGTGATTTCTTTGGTAAAAAAGCAAACACTTGAGATTTTGCTTTGTCATCAAAATGCATTTGGAAATTATGTGCACAGTGCGTGTGGGTATGTGATGCGCATCCCATCTTAGTATTTTAGTATAGTATATATATATATATAGTATATATATATATATATATTTATTTTATATATATATATATATTTGCTTTTTTTTCTCTTTTGGTTTTGTGAACAGAGGCAGCTGAAATTTCGGTAATTGTCATTGATGGTTGTGTTTTATTTACTTTCGTAGTTTTTCAATACAATTTTATTGATTATTGAATTACAGAGGTACGCGCACACAAGAATATGTATATCTTCTTGTATGTATGGACATTTCATATATATATTTATAGGTATTAAAGCCATGATTAGTAAGTCTTTTGGAGAGTGTCGTGCATGCTCTAAATAGTCGTTTATGGGGCTCAGACATTGTAAGGCGGCATTTACAAAAGCTAATTATTGAAATTCTTGAAAACGCGTTCATCAAAGTATTGCCGAACTTTAAAGTAGATTTCTCAATATGCCGCGTTTTGCTTAAAAAGCTGAAGATCTTAACAGTAGGAAAAATTGGTTGAAGAGTTTACATTCTTCTATGTTGTTCTCCTCTCTTTGAGTTGTTTTTGTTGTTGTTGTTGTTGTTGTTGTTATTATTTTTTCTTACCGAAATTGTCTGTGTCGTCATAACCTAGCCTTACTATGAAAATTAAGTTTAATAGTTATTTGCCAAGAAGTCGTTTGCATTATTGAATTGAAATTATTTATTAAATTTAGGTTATACACTTACACCGTCAACACATGTACACGATTGCACATAGCTCTGTGCAAAGGTAACCAAAAAAAAAAAAAACATTTTTGAGGAACATCTTTTTTTTTATTTATTTATTTATTTAGTTTTTTTTTTTTTTTCTGAAAAATATTTGTAACAAAATGGAGAAAATTATTTTCGTGAAAAGTCAAGGATTAATTTAAAGAATTCCTACGATTACCTTGAGAATCAAGAAGACGAACCCAACAGAAGAAGAGCACGAGAGAGATTCTATAAAACTCTTACACCTTTGATTTTTATCACTATCATATCGAGAAATTGAATGCAAAATTAGAAAATAAATCTTTATGAAAATTCAATAATACTTTTAAAAAAAAGGAATTTTGCAAAATGTTGATAAAGTAATAGAAACAGATTGAAAAATATCCCAACAAATTCAGTATGAAAGAGGATGAACAAACCTACACTGGGAAATCCAGCGGCTAGGAAGATTTGTAAAAAGTTTAGAACGTAGTAATATTCTAAACTTTATATGTATTTATATATATTACACTTATTTGAAATTGTATTTCTTTAATAATGCATATTAACAGAACTTAATAACATGATTGTTTAAAGCAAACCTTAACAAGGAATTTAATTTAAAAGCAATGCCAAACAAAACAATAAATAAATACAATTCCGAGGACATATCTTTGGAAAAAGTAAAACATTATTGAGGTTCCGTCAATTGCAGATAGATTCGCTGATTCTTTTAACGGCTTTTTGAAGTTAACTTCATGATACTAAACAGAAACAATAACACTTTTGAAGTCGTAATCGCGATTTCAAGAGACAGACGGACGCTGTTGTTTTTCTACATACAGCCAACTGGAGACGTCGCTTATTATGTTTCTATACATTGTAGACAAATATTTCATTTGATGGGATTTCTATATATAGAATTTTATAATTATAAGAGATTTATTTCATTTAGTTATGAGGCAAAATTCTGCGATCATTAGAATCATTTTGTGTAAATTGATGAGCTACAATACATACATTCTTCATATGTCTAAACATTTCATTTACTATATTTTCTGCAACAACGTTTCAATGAATTTATCAATTTGTGATGTGACGTTTCTAATGCCCTTTAAATTACTTATCTGTGGCTTTTACAAGTTCTTTATCTTTTTGATAAATACTTATCAGAGACGACGATACTTTTTATGATGTTGGAGCTCGCGAAAGTTACAGTCAGGTGAATATGTATGATACTCGAAGCCTATCATCAACTATCATTTGCATCCAACTCATTTAAATTGATCGTTTACCAATTTAAGGGTAATCAATTAAAACGTTACTTCTGTCTCTCCAAACAATGATTTCATAGATTTCGTTATAAATATTAATTTCATTTATTATTGATAATTTTAAGAACAAAACATATTTCTTTACGAAGTTTTCATTTAGTGCCATTTGAATTCAAATTTTTCTAAACAATAAGAATTAACTAAAAGGTTTCGTATTATTGTAAGATTGTATTAGCAAAATATTATATTCCACTGGAGATTTAATCCTTTCAAAACGACTGAAATGCTCGTTTTTAGTTTCAAGTTTTTTTTTTTAAGGAAAAACGATAAAGAATTCGTAATTAGCTTGAGCCAAGTTTCTTTATTTCGCCATAAGATGAATCCGAATTAGATAAGAATTTTCAAAAGTTGCCATTTTCTAGATCTTTCATTTAGTAATTAATTTATAATTATTCATGAATTATTTGATATATCTTCTTAGTTCTTAACGCAATTTTAATTTATTTATACATTATATGTCCATTTTTAGAAGTTAGCTAAAGTAATATAGGTGGATGCATATGTCTGCTGCATTTTAAGACTAGTGAACAAAAAACGTTAAAAGCAGAAGTCTAGTCTCTTTACGTTGTGCTGTGGGCGTATCCCTTGGCCGATTTGGTCCATTTTTAATAAGTATGCGATTACTTCCAATGTTTCTGCCAAATATGAAGCCGACGTCTTCCAGGGTAGTGTGCAAAATTAAAGAAAACAAAACAAAAAGAAAGCAAACTGCACACTCTCGAATATGCTACGTAGGCACTAAATATCGAATTGTACCGCTGCCCCATTTACTTGTTCATAATTCTGTAGACTAAGCATATGTATTTGTAAATATTTTGTATTATTTTAGCTTAACAAAATTAGTATTTAAATAGAGTAATTTGCTCAAATAAAATTAATAAAACGAAATTAATTGAGTCTTTGAAGTACCGCTAAGTTCACCTTGGCGCAAAATACTAAATTGATATTAATTCATTTAGAATATGGACGTTCTACGCTGAGTTAATCTTGGTGACATAGGACGATAGCCTGGGCAGTAACAGCCGCGAGCAAAGTAGATATAATTAGATATAATTCCACTCTATTGAGATGGGGAACCTATGCCCGTCCAATGCTTGAAACACATTATAAATAATAGCTGTTAAACCTATTACAACCAAACACATTGCATAGAGGAGCAAACTTAAATCGATTCTAAATTCGGTCCTAATCAGGAATATGTATACTTTGTGGTATCTCTGCAGCCCCACTTTGAGCATTACGATCTACATGACAAAATTAATATCCAACCATTTTTCATTGGTGGATATAATTATGAGCCGATAGCTTTCAAATGCATGTAAGCAGTAACACCGTTGCAGAATTTCCGGAATTTTGATTAAGACGATCATGGAATATATACGAGACTAAGAACGATTTGAAAGTTGGCAATGCTTCTGCAAAGAAATTAAAAGTGTGTGATGAGGATAATGAATACCGCTATCGCATAATAGATTATCTTGTTGCTTTCTCTATTATTTCGCGTTAGGTGCGGTATAAAACGCGCGATTTTGTTTTTAAGAGATGCAGGAAAGACGGTATCTTCTAGTAAAAAATTTTCTAAGAAAGAGAATCAAGAAAATATTTGAACATTGAAACATTTTTATGTCCCAAGGAGACTAGTAGTAAAAATTAATACAAAATTTATTGCAAAAATGGATTAATACGATGCCCCAAAACTTTAAGAATATTTTTACAATAACTCCTACGATTTAGATTTTTTTTTTTCATTACAAAAAAAAAATATCCCACAGAAGTACGTAGGATTTAATTGACTTTCATGAGCGCATTTCCATCCGTTACAATCATTGAATAAACCTCAGATACTTACTGTGATGAGCAGAAAGTTTGCAATATAAGTTGTCGCCGCTAAGATGTCAAAAATTTCTTGACTGAACAGACACGTGTATATCTGCTTTAAGTTGTCTTTATGACTACCGCAAACACTCTGACCACGATTTTTTGTTTATACTCACCGCCGAGGGATATACTAGGCTAGTCTTTCCGATTCTTGTATTCGGAAAAATGCATGGTGAACCGAGTATTCGTATGTACTGTTACAAAATTGCTCTTTTTATATTTTTCTTTTTCAGATAATGTGCGTATCACTAGATTGTGTATAGCGTAGGTTTTATTTACTATTTGTAGCAATAATACTCTATTTCCAATTATGTAAAGGAATCTATTGCTTTAATGTTTTGCTTGCTTCAAATATCAATATTCAACTAACTTCTCGTAACTCCGTCCTCTGCTTATAAACATGACGAGCATCGTAAATACTAAGTCACACTCTACGATGCTTGAACTGTTAGATTTCCAGTCGATCCATGTGTTGTCCATTTGAAAGTGAATGGGGTGGTTAATGTTAATGGCTCTTAGTTGACTATCATAGATCAAATTTGAAAATGGAAATGATTTGCTTACAATTTTGCCTAAAATAATTAAAAAGTTATAACTTCTAATCATAGTAGCTTTTAGTCTAACACTTGGTTCAAATGTTTCTTACGATTATCTAAAAGATAAATGTATAAATTTCTAATTACCCAACACGCCCATAATTAACAGAATGTAGGATATTTTTCATTTGTTTGTTACACGCCAGATCAAATGAAATAATTTCGTATGGCAACTCTAGAATGATTTCATATATGAAATGTAAAAAAGGCTTCGTGTTCTTTATGAAGATCCGCGTCATTCTTGAAAATTCGCCGTTTGATAGTGAATTAGCGGCTGATGGCATGATTAGGACATTTTTCTTGGAAAACGATAAGGAAGATATCGTCATGTTTATCGGCGAACGTGATTGAAATATAATAACTGGCTTTTGTTGCCCGAAAGTAACGACTTTTCGTTTCAGTAAGAAAAGGTGTGACATGCCAAGCAAGTCGTAGAAAAATAAATTTGTTATTAGGCAAGTTCATCGAACAAATAATTTCAACACATGCAGATGTTAATTGGCTGTCGAGATAATCCGATTTGACACTTTTTATTTACTTTTTTGGGGCTATTTGTATAGTAAAGAGATTCCGAATAGACCGTAAAATTAATCTCGATCTAAAGGCTCACATTTGTCTAGAAAAAAGTCTACAATTGCAGTTATTCGAGAAATTATTGGAAAATTTCGATATTTGAATATCGGCTTGTAAAAAAAGCTGTAAAACGACGTATAAATGAAAATGTTTTTCATACATAAATAGTAAGGAAAATTTTGATTTCGAATCGGAAAATAAATTTTTTATTTCAATTTGTGGATGTCGGACAGTTTCAAGTGTAAGTTAATATCAAACAAAGATTCATTTTAAAATTTACTATTATAAAATAAATGGAACAGTTAATACGTTGGCTCAAAATTCGTAGGCTGACACATAGATGACGCTACTAGTATTAAATCCATATGATTTTTAGTTAGCCTTAACCTTCAAAAGAGATATAGCATTTTTAGTGAAGTGTCAGCCTACGAACTTTTCAGCCCACCTGGTATCTTAACTTCTTCCCAACACAGATTACGTTTGTACCATTAGATCGTAAGTTTAGAAGACCGTAGATTTTATTTACAATTTTAAAAGTTGTATTCAGGGACTTATTTTTAACAGCACTTTACTTCTTGTTTTCAATTTCTCCATTCGAATAGCATGACTTTCCCTTGTCAAAATCCTTTGCTTATAAACCTTTTTAAAGGTCTAAATATTACATTTCGTTCTATGATTGTCGATAATTATTTTTGTAATCTTTTTACTTGTTAGATTTCTGAAGAATTTTTGTTAATCTCTTCAGTAATCATTAGCCGCATTTTTTTTGAGTAGTTATTTTATCAGATATTTTGTATTTTGATAAATAACCAGATGAAATATATTAAATATCCATTTATTAAATTAAGTGATCAAAAAAAAAAAAATTAAATGAAACGTTGGAAAATTTCATTGAAGTGATGGACGCATTTAGTTCAATAGTATGTCCTATCTGCAGTAATAGGAAAAATTCTAAAAAAAATTTTAGGTCTTCATCTCAATCTTCTCGGCTGTATTTCAATTTAAACTCTTCACCGATGTTGTTCGTTATATGATTTTTATACGAGTGTATATACGATTTAAATGGAATGATAACCACGACGGATAATCGAGATTATACATTAGACTAGAATTGAAACACGTCTGTACATCAATTAAATAAAAAGGTTTAGTTTGTCTTTCTTCGTTTTTAAACTTTATTTGTACATGAATAACTAATTAAATACAAAAAAAAAAAAAAAGAAAATTTTCTTTATTGATCATAAATTAAATTATAAATATATAAATAAAAGCATTAAATAGGATCTAATTAAAGAAATTAAAGAAATGATTTATAAAAGAGAAGAAACTTAAGTGAGACAAAAAATAAATTAAAATCCATTTCGTTTCTAATACACTTCTGTACATGAAAAATTACCAAAAATGATATACCTACAGACAGACAATTAAATAAAAATAAATATTCTTTGGTACGTTTAGCTGTTATTTTGTTTTTGTTTAAATAAGAAATTTTGCGAAATTATACAAAAAACAAAAAAAGGAAAATATATAATATACTTTAAGATTATAAATAATTTAACTAAAAAAGTAAAATACAATAAAATTAAAAATAATTAAGAACGAATTAGAAGATTATAAACGATGAGGCTCGATCTAGACAAATTCTTCTCTACTCCACTCTACTGGAAGAGATATTTCTTGTTCTTTTCTTTCAACTAGAGTTCGTTATGAATGTTACTTATCTACCGATAAGTTTTCAACAATCTGTTACTCTAAGTCTGGCTAAAGATGAGCTAAATTTCTGATGTTGGCCTTTGGCTTTGAAACATAACCGTTCTAACGGAGGACACTAGAATACCTAGAGATGACACATCCGTGTTGTACTCTATCGAAATATTGAAGGCTTTCTATTCTATTATAACAAATAGACGGGCAACCAATCAGTCGCTTTAACAGACATGTTTTTATCTTTCGCGCGGTTTACTCTAGTCACGCAAATATTCTTCATAGCTGTCATATTTTCTCTCAGCGTATAAATATATTCTTCCGGCACCAGTGGCAAAACATAGATTTTAAATAATTCCAATTTGTCTGTTTGGCATTTCGTTTACCGTTACCGTTTATATGCATATATATACATACATAAGTTTTTTTTTATTTAAAAAAAAATTAAACTCAACTAAATATTATACTTAACAGTTCTAAGAATATATGTAAAAAAAAAACTAAGTAGAAAAATAGAGCCTATATAAACTTTGGCTTTGAGAGACTTAGCTTTAATAGATATCAACTGGGATTTAAATATACATTTATATTAAATGAATATCTGCTTGCTTGCTGGTGGCAGCAGGACAGAAAAAAGTCTTTTAACAACTACTGCTTACTTCCATTTTAACCAATGCTGTTGTTGTCATGTGTTCCTCATGACGACTTTCGCGATGACGCCGTAAATCGACCTTGCGTTGAAACGATTGATCACACAGTCCACAGCCAAACGGTTTGTAACCGGTATGTTTACGCATATGTGTAATAAGATTTGAACTTTGGCTAAATGCCTTCAAGCACACAGTACATTTATGGGGTTTTTCACCTTTAACGAAAGAAATGCACACGTATATATACATATATATTTATTTATTTACATATATATATATATATATATATATATATATATTTATATTTATATATATATATATATATTATATATATATATTATATATATATATATATATATATTATATCTTATATATTTATATATATATATTGAATATATTAATAATATATTATATATATATATATATATATATATAATGTATATTCATTTATAAGCTTATATTCTTTTTGTCCTTAAGTATACTCAATTAGTTTAATTAAATCAGATAACGCGGTCAAGCTAAATCATTGAAGCCTAGACACAAGTGTTTCAAGTGATTTCATAATTTTGTAAAAAAATTTGTTTTTACTTTTTATTGCCTTCAGTCACGTCACATTTGATTTAAAGCGACAAAACACTAATTTCCCTTACATTAATTTAAACGTTACTACTTATAGAACAATTTCTAATGAGTTGCCTTTTGAGATTTAAACCATCAATTCTAGCTTAAATTTAATAACGTAAAGTATGCTTTTATTACATAAAATATATTTTATGTAAAATGTTGTATTCTATTTTCCCTTAACGGTTGGGTATGTATGGGTGGTTTCTAAAGTATACGCAATCAAACGAACTACACAGTCTATCGAATTAGTTATGTTCGAAATTGAATTAAATTTTCAGTTCTAATCGTAACTTTCGTAGGGGGAAGACTTTATTTCTTATGCTAAAATATAAGCGACAATTTTTTGATAGAAAAGCATTCGCTTACTCTTTTTTTCAGACTGTAACATAATTTCCGAAAAAATAAGTTTTATTATAAATCGGAAGTAACATTAATGACGAATATCATGACACCGTTACGGTAGACTGTGTATGTGTGTTACAGACTTGCAGTCAATGGGGCTTTTCAAAAAGGCTCTAGAAAAGACTCTAATGCTCTAAAATCTAATTTCGAATGGATTAACCCGACTTATATACGATGTCAATCACTTTGACTGCGACTAAATGTTATTCAGTAGGAATAGGCTAAAATGTTTTCGTAGGATTAAGCAGACAGAAGTTCTACAAGCTCTAATAGAGCAAATTTTTAACAAACTTGTTAATTCGTTCATTGCGTATAACTTAATTTGTATCCAGTTTTTATATCCTAGACCACTTATGGGAAATGTGAACTGCAATTGTGCGGATACGTATGCAACATCGAGATGGATTTAAGATACACTTTTTCTTTTATTAAATTAATTCACTGATAAGCAAATTCTGAATTGATTTAAGAATGATTGTCCGTCTATTTAACTGATTTGTATGTCTGCAAACTTTTATTCAATATACAGATCGGAAATTTTCGATGAAATTTGGCAAACTCGCGTGGAGCAACGCTATTGAAAATAGATTCAATTGAACTATTTTTATGACCATTCTATGCGACTAATTATGAATATTTTGCAATGAAAATGGGTTCATACTACTTACTTAGCATAAGTATTAATTGTACCAAATTTGCAATATTTAGGAAAAGTAATTCTTTATATGGCAGCAAAGTTCAATTTTTAGTACTTTATAACGAAACTAGGTCAAAAATAATGAGACCTTGCAAAAGAAAATTAATTTCACTAAAATGAAATCATATCAAATGAGGTTTGGGCCCTCTTCTGTGCTCCTATGAAAGCCCCTCATGAAAAGGTACAATTTTTGATATTTCATTATGAAAATAAGTTAAGAACTGTATTAGGCGAAGTTGTGTGCAGGACATTTAATGATTATCTTGGCTCGGCTATAACGTTTTTACTTGTTTCTCTCTTGTTTTATGATGAAAGTAACGTTTGTGTTGACCGTAAAACAAGTTTTAGTATATATTTGGTATTGTCGAGCATTTCTTTACAGGTACAGCCATAATCTTTGCTTTATGTTTTAGTTATATCCCCAATTTTTGTAGCTGTTAAAATAACGACTTGTTCGGGAAAATATTCTAATTGTTGTTAGGTAACTGTAGCATTCAAGCAACCCTTTTTTTCAGTCCCATAACTGTTTCTATATACGCACAGCTTTAACATGTTCAATTATTTCAATTTAATAAGGAATATTAAAAAAAAAAAAAAAAATAAACAAATAAAAATTGCTTACCTGTATGTATGTAGGTGTGTTTTTTCATATCTGATTTTTGATGAAATCGTTTGCCGCAATACTGACAAGGATATGGCCGCGTATCACTGTGTATCAGTAAATGTGTGGATAAAGTTGAAGAACGCTTAAATGTTTTGCCGCATTGTTTACACTGAAAAAATTTCATATAATATAATAAAAGATTTCGTTTAACATAAATTCATATGAGTTTCATGTAAAATTAAAAATCTTACATATTTAAAAATTATTTACACCGAAAAGAATTTCATTCACATAAGTCAATTTGAATTTAGTCTCATTTCTATGA
Source organism: Glossina brevipalpis (assembly GCA_000671755.1). NCBI lineage: Eukaryota > Metazoa > Arthropoda > Insecta > Diptera > Glossinidae > Glossina > Glossina brevipalpis. The sequence goes on from KK351012.1 coordinate 155,553, forward strand.
GACTTTTTTGAAAAAAGAAATTTCATACATCAGTATTCTAACAAGAAAGATATGAATCAGAAATTATTTGAACGAAAGTTACTTAATATTTTTAACTATATAAAAACTTTTCAATATGAAACTAAATAAATATTTGAAACTGCTCCAAATCTTTTAACATATGTATGCACAATAAACTTATCAATCTATAGATATGAGAGAGACGTTTCTAAATTTGTCAATTTCAATATAAAAGTTGACACATTGTTCATTGAATGGATTCTTTAAACACAGCTGAACAACTACTTTAGATCTGAATTCAATCAAAAAAAAAAAAACATAAAAAAAAAATAATAATAATAATAGGGTAATTGTGTATTTTTGTTATTGTTGTTGTTGTTGTGTATCTTCTATTATTATTAAAATCTAAATACAAGGTATTTAGTGAGATATGCATGAATTATTGCAGACATTATTAACACACAGAAATCTTTTGAAAGCCAAGTATTGATTATTTACACAGTTTGTTACAAGTATGTAAAAAAAAAAAAAAAAAAAAAAAAAATGTGCTGTTTTCAAATCTAAATGAATGGTGATCTCGTGCATGATAGAGAAAAATATGGCTAGAGACAGTTAAATGGACAGAGAGAACTAGAGATAGAGACAGAGAGAGATAGTGTGAGAAAGAGAAAGGAAGAGAAAGGGAGAGAGTGAGAGAGAAAGAGAAAGAGAGAGGGAGAGGTAAAGATGACCGATAGTATGGGTAAGTACATCACCTACATTACCCAATTGTTTGCAGTATGTGTACGTGTTGATCATAAATATATATTGTTTTCGCTGTTTTCGCCTTTTCCTGTCCAATGTGATGACACAAGTGTTGAGGGTTTTTTTTTTTATTTACCTTTTTAGACCTACTGTGTACAATCGTATTTTGTTCCTCATTACCTTTTGAAGTCTTTTTAAAAATTTAAAAATCTTTTTTTTTTTTTTTTTGAACAAAATAAGATGCTACCTCACCTCTATCGCAACGACTTAAGTTACAACTTGAAACAACAATAATGATATAGAACCTATGCGTTGATTATCTGTCGTCTAGTAATCTACTATCTATTAAAAAGTGCTCTTGTATCTAACACATTTTATTTAATTTTTTAAATGTTTCTTTATTTTTTCATAAGAGTTGCATCTAAGAGATATTCAAAAATATTTAAATGGCTGAGACCCATATCTTCTTAAATACTTTTCATATTTTACGGGGACAATAAGGCGTGTATCGACTTAAGTCTCAATCCATTTTTCTTCTTATTTCTCTTTTCATAATATTTTATTTATAACTCAAAGATCTTGTTGTTTATTATTTTTTTGTATTTTTTCATATTTGTTTAACGATTGGATAGACTTGCGTTGATATGAATCGCTTATGTTTTAATGTATTCCATAAATAATTAGACGGTATTGTTGGTCTATAAAGTACGAAAGTCATGTATTTATGCGTATTTCAGGTGGTGACTAAACGATGAACGAATTTACGAAATCAATGGAAAGATTTACGGTGCTTTTTGTTATACACATTTACTATTCATAAATTCTATGTTCTTGACAAAGTCCATATATGTATAATATCTGTTACATCATTGGGATTTTTTAATGTGATTTTATAATCCAGTGCAAGAAAAGAAAAATTAAGCAAATATTAAGAGTTGATCCAAATTACTCACTTACAGTTTTCATATAATTCCGATCAATATTAATTTTCAGATTTTTCGTTATTTTTCGTGATAAAATTAAATTAAAATTTATCATTATGAATGTACGAATTTTTAATCGCACGCTAAAATTACATATTCATCAAGTTTTGATTTCTATTTCAATTCTAGTAGCTTCGATAATTATGAAGAGAGGTCGATAAAACTGTTTCAGATCTATAGATAAACACAAAAACGGATGGAAATGATTAAAATGGATAAGAATTTCATGCAAATCGAGTAAATATTTCGATTATATTCCTCTTATTTACACTACATTTTATTTAAAGTTATAATAGTAAATATTTGATAGACCAAATTTATTACGCGATCAATTATTGCGAAATTTTGAATAAAGTTTATGTGTTTTCGAATCTTAATATTTGCACCTTAGGTCAAGAAATCCCATAAAATATATCAGTACGAAAGCCTGGCCCACTGAAAATATTGCTGTTGTTCTATAAAGTGTTGAAAATAAGTTAGCACTTGGATTTAAAACCAATATCTAAAATTTGCATTAGACAAGGCTTGTTCGTAAAAGACCCTTTGCATCTAAAATACAAAAAAAAAAAAAAAATAAAACCAATTGCTTATGAAGATTATTAAACTATTCGTTAAACCTGTCGTCTCATTCTGCTTTGTCTTTTAATCGATCGCTGCTGGATTTCCTGGAGTAATGTCATCAATCTCTTTACCTGATAAATTTCGCGTGAATTCTCGTTAATCTTTTCAGCTGCAAATGTGCCTTTTTATGAACACAAAGCAGGAAAAGCATAAGAAGGAATTTTCTCTATTTTAGGTTTCGGCAAGCTTGCGACCGGTGTATTTGATTTTCATAACAATATATTCCTTATAAGCATGGATATTTCAATTATATGCTGTAAGGGCATTTCCTTCTTGCGTCTGTTACAATCTGGATTTGCGTTTTCAAAACATGATCCCAAGCTTCTTTTATTCCTATCATCACTATGTTCAATAAGTTTTAAGGATAATATTCAAAATCTTGCAATTTGATAAAAATCATATAAATTTTAGTTTGTGATTTCAAATGATACTAGTAGATCTTGTAAATAGCCGCTTGTAAAGAAAAATTCTTTAAATTCCTTAAGCTTCTCAATGTTGTTTTCAAACTTGTTGAAAAAAAAACTTATAAACACACAATTGGAATTGGATCATTTTAGGATTATCTACCAAAATGGATAATACAAATTTTCTTTAACTACTACGTTTGAATTAGCACTGACGCTAAGACTGCTACTATATTATAGATTTATATATTATTTTCTCACTACACTTGACTAAAAAGGGAAAGTTTACGTTTGCTTATATATATGTATGGCAATTTTACCTTATTTTACTTGTAAGTCATAGCCTCTGATTTGATTTATTCTATATCTATTACTTTTTTTTCGGTTTTGCTAAAGTTCTTTAATAATTTGACCTAAAAACAATACGCAAATTAAATGCGACGGCTGCCTGATGCTGTCTGAAGAGAGTTGGACAGGTGCTTTTAATTTTTTATTTTTGGACCACCCACTTATCACAACGCACCATATGCGTATGCACTTTTTGTTGCCAATGAAAAAGAAAGTCACTCTTAAAAAAAAAAAATTTAAATGCTTTTTTATCAGAATAATTTTTTTTTTTTTGCTTTTATTGTTGATAACTGAACATTTAAGCCATCTGTTTTTTTTTTTCGGTTAGTCTGCTATGCACACGAACATTCTGAAAGATGTTAAGGGAGAAACCTTTCAACCATATCACGTTGCATGCCTTTAAATTTCGTTCGCACACACGTAAGACCATGTGCCGCAATTTATGAAACAATTTTTAAGGAGTATGTGTGAAAAACGAAAATGATATTCATTTCAATAGTCATTACGCAAGTGACGATGTAACTCAGCTCTCGAGCACACGCCAGGATTTATAAATACTATAAAGATCAATTCAATCAATAGGGGTGTAAAGAGAGTAACTCAAGTTTTGATGTCCGCTGTGTTATGCAGGTAGGGAGTTAAGAAATTGATTAACTAATTGCGTGATTTTTTTTCCCTTTTAATTAATTAAATTTCATTCCTTTTTTATGACAATGTCATAACTAAGAGAAAAAAAAAATTTTTATAATAATAATAACAATAATTTCCGCTTTTTGAGTTTATGGTCAGCATATCAATTTTTTTTCCTTTTTCGTTCATTTACTTATAAATTAGTAAGAGTGGCTGACATTCGCTGAGAAAGAATCTAAAAACAGTTAACGGTCTAGCAATTAAATTATGTTATAAAATCGTAGAAATATTATAACCATTAACACAGATAATAGCATGCGATTCGAATTTAGTGCTTTATAAAATATCTACATTGATATTTGTAGTTGCAATGTAAAACGATGACATACTTGGTTTGGAGAAATAATAAAAAAAAATGATTCAAAATTTATTCTTGTGTAGACAAACATTATACAAGAGAATATTTTTATATGAAATGCAAACGAGCTTAAATCGAATTTTACACGTTATTCGCATAATAAGCTTTTGTAACTTTGAAAGACATCTAATAACTAACTTAATATTTCAAAATCGTACGTAACACGTAGACTTAAGGATTGTAAAGGTTTTAGGTTTAAAGATATTAAAACGTTTACAGGATACAGAGTTATAAAACAGTTTCATCCTGTTGCTATAAATTTGTTCTATTTATCTATCTACTGCTCGCCAATGATTTTTTACATAGAAGGAAGAGGAGGACATCTTTTCTGAATAGCTACACCGCTTTAAAGATGTTAACATATTAAGACTTCATGAGCATAAGCAATGGAATGAAATGCATAGAATGGATTGATCTGCATCGATATTATCTTGTTGGGCTACAAAAATTTTCGAAGTAAATTAGCGTTCTATGCTAAGTTAGTTAGTTGTATGGAAAATTCAAGATACAAGCGGACCTATATGCTGCTGACTATGCCTTTACCTAATATTTAAAACATGTAACGAATATCAGACTTTGTCCTGGTAAGTTAAAACGATATTTCGGCGAATATTTAAATGTTTATAAATAATCCATTGCAGTGACAATGTTGTGACATACAACGAATAATTGGGCTTTACGAACGATGTGGATAAATCCCCATTGTGTTTTGTGTTATCGCGTTCATACGCGGACGTTATTTATCTATTTAAATTTATTTTAAGATAAAATTGTTATATCCTTTTTATCTTCTTGACCCGTATAAATATTAAAGACAAATTTTGGATTGTTTTCAATCGAGTTTATGAATCGTTAACGAAAATAGTAGCAATTCAATTTCAATTTTTAATTGTTGTGACAACCTTTACTTATGTTCAAATTTGATCCCTGAATGTAATTTTTCAGTTTTCTATATCAGTTTCATCGATTCTATGAGTTCCAATAGGGAATAGATATGTGGTCAAATAAATGGTTATAAAATTAAATTGAGTCGATATAAGTGCCTGATCAAAGATCCAAATCAAGAGATCCAAAACGGATATATGGCGTACTATGTGTATATCGAAAGTTTATATAAAAAAAATGAAAATTCAAAATATTGGAGGGATGGAGGGATGGGGGAAGCGAAAGGGTAATGTAAATTAATAACACAATTTTTTAGGACTTTTTTGCAGTATATTGCAAGATGCAATAAAAGAATCCATAATTACTGCTGCTTTCCTTTTCAAATAAAAACTTAATTAATTTACGTTTTTGTTTTTGATATTAACAGTCCCTTGACCTTAAGAGTTTTGTTTACCTTTTTTTTTTTAAAAAAAAAAACGCATTTCATTTAATTGCTTGAAATCCAAGTACCAATGTTCAAATATCTGAATATCTTTTCTCATAATTGAACACGATTAGTCTAATATCCTCTGATTATTTCATTATTAACAAAAATAATTTGATTTGCTTATTAAACATATTGTGTGATATGAATCTTTCTCAGAATAAATTGGCTAACGACGGGCAATTTTCACGAATGGAAACAATCTCCACGTATTTAAGCAAATAACAAGATTCAAAGTTGTGCATTTGTTTGAGGTAAACTTGATTTGAATTTGATTTTATACGAATTTCTTTAAATAATAAAAGTAATGAGCCAATTAAGTGAATTGATGAATATTGTCATTTTCGTATAACTAAGCAAAAAAAAAAAAAGAAAATGTATGGTTTGCTCAGTTAAGTGAAAACTACTGTAGATGAGATTTTTTATACTTTTGAAAACTATATAAAAATTTGTAATTTTTTACCTGAAAATTCCTGGCCGGACGTTTTTCAGCGTTATTAGTGACAATACCACAAGCACCGCCAACACTACCACCACTACCAATACCACTCACACAGCCATCACTATCATGATACATGGGGGAACGTACATCTGCTGCACTACCTATAACTGCCGTCGAATCAGGATGTTGCTGTTGCTGTTGCTTTTGTTGAGACTGTTGCGCTTGTTCGTTTATGTATGAAGATAGATGATGATGGCGATGATGATGATGTAAATTAATATCCGGTTTGTAGGGATCTTCCGTTAATTGAATTTCTTTCGTTGCAACATTATTATCAATTGCTTGCTGCATAAACATTTCGGGACGTTGTTGTCGCAAAAGTTCAAGTTCTCTTTGTGTTTGAGCTTTTAAGTGTTGTGTCAATAATTCAAGATTGTTGCCGGTTAAGCCGGCCATAAACGCTTGACGATGAGCAGTGATTTGTTGTTGAGCTGTTTCTAAATCTAAACTATTTTTATTAATTACCCGTGGGAATGTTGCGGGACCCGTTGACGAGGTTAGTGGGGACAAAAGATTATTATCCTGACTATGTTGTTTACCAAAACTGCTGCGTCGTTCGTATTTAAATTTGCGTGCAATTGGATCCATTTCAGGCTCACAGTCTTCTACATCTTTTTGCATGACAGGATATCTGGAAGATTTTTCGCACATGCTTGCTGGTGACCAAATTAAAGATCCTTGTAATCGTCGTTTGGTTGAAGAGTATTTGACGTCTTCTTCCTCATTTTCTTGCGGGCTGTTTGCAGTGATTTTTAAATTGACAGCTTTTAATGACTGTTGAGGTGAGCTTTCGAATTTATTTACTTGGTCATCTATAAAATAATTTACGGTGGGGTTTTCAACTTTGGTGGGCGTACGTTTCACAGATAGATTTAAAGGCTGTTCTGTGTCACTAGAACTATCTGCCTGGCCCGTAGCTAATAATTCTTCTTTTTCGGGAGTCAAAGTGTAGTCGCGATTATGAAAATTCGGTGCAGGAGATTTTGGTGTTATTGGGGTGTATGGCGAATTCAAAGCCGACGCCGAAGAAAGTAGAAACTGTGGCCATAGCAAAGCGCTGGAGTATAAGAAAGGATTATAAAGGAAGGGTGGCAGATCTACAACAGAAATAAGTACACGGAAAAAGTGATTTTAATGATTTATGGAATTAATGCTGTTTTCAATTAAATTTTGTTTTTCTTGATGTTGTCTAATGTTAAGAACATTTAGGCTTATTTATGTTGATTGAACTCTACCTCTTGAGTTAAACTTTTGAGCTGCGGCTGTCGCCATAACATTATTAAATGTTGAGGCTCTTTGTATCCATGTTTTCGAATTAGCTAAATTCATATCTAAGGCGGGATTAGCGAAATTCGACAATTGCGCGGATTGGGAGTGCGGTGAAGGGGGTGGAGATAAGTGATTCATTTTTGATATTTAAAGAGCTCTTTGTAATGCTTTTAAAACTTCCAACTGTTGCAACCGTTTTAATTACTTTCATATAATTTTAACTAATATTTTAAGAAACCAAAATCAAAATATTTCTATATATATATATACATATATACATATATATATATATATATGTTTTTTTAATAAAAATTTTTATATATATTTCACAAACACACTATACATTATTTATGTTAAGACGTTTCATTACTGTTTAAAAGCACAACACATTAGTAATTTACGGTTTTAGTTATTTTAAGAGCCAAACGTCTGTACTGTTTGGTGCTTGGCACCTGACTGAATCTTTTATCGATGGTTAAATTCTGAAAAGAGTCCAGTATGATGCACACGGGAAAATAAAACACTCTGGACAAAATTGTCCGCAAAAGCTAAAAAAAAAAAAAAGAAGAAAACTAAAAAAAAACTGAGAACCAAATAAAACCAAAGCCTACCAACAGTAATAATAACAAACAACCAGTGTTAACACAGTCATACTCAAACACATGTACCCTAACCAAGTATCAACGTCGGTAACGACGAGTAGAAAACGAAGGTTAAGCGAATTGGAAGAAAGAAACAGAGTACGAATCAAAACGGGCTCAAACCTTTATTAACTGTTGTTGTTGATTGGTATTATCACCGTATGTTACCTTTTTTGTGCCATGAAGAGGAGTGCGCCCCTATATTTGAGAGTGTTTTTAACGCTGCATGCGTATACACATACTTACATATTTACGTATAACTGAGAGGTCTGAGAAGGAGAGAGCAAATATCTCTTATTTTGCAGGATTTTTTCCCTCATATATATATATATATTTGTATATATTTATACATATATTTATACATATTTATATATACATGTATGTATGTATATATACATTTTAACTGTTTTTGTGTATTGCTGTTTTTCTCTTATCCTTTAGCTATTCTAAAAGGGTCAGAACCTCACAGTTACAAAGCATTAACAAAACAGACAAGACTTTTAAAAGCCCTGAACGGATCCGTTCAGTATAGTGCAGTTATTTTTCTGGCATATATAGATGTATGGGTGCGCTAGCATGCAGTAGTTATATGTACGAGCATATGAATATTTAGTATTGCAGTAGCACGCGTTCCCTATTACTAATTGATCTTAACGTTTGGCGGGCGTTTTTGTTTTGCTGCTGTTGCACAACTGACACTTTTTCTGTTTCTTTGTAGTTCTACTCTGCACTTTGGCACAATGACTAAACCTTTGCGATACATATTGCAAGCACTAACTTGTATCTATATATGCTCGTACTTAAACTATACGTGCACTCTTTTAACAAAATGTACGATCTGCGTTATGTTGAACATGTCATTAAATTTCTTATACAAACATTTACAAACTTTGCAACTAGATTCGTTCGCAGTAGAGAATGCGAAATGCTATGCATAAGTAGGTGTAATTTTGTATTAGTTTCGATTCCTTTTTTTTCTTTTTTTTTTTTACATTTTGTGTACTGTCTGTACTAGATAAATATTCTTCTTGCTTCTACATGGGTATTATTCGATGATAAAAATATTAAAGAATTCGAAAGTCGATTCGTTCCATACTCAATTAATTTTAGAAATATAACGGATTATAAGCTAAGAAATGATGAAAAATGATACATGGATCTTTTCTTTCATTCTTTAAATTTCAAATCGGTTTCTAAACCGAAAGCTTAAAGCTTTTAATTTCCATATAAGTTTATAACAGTTTTTCTTATTCTCAACTTTGAAGGAAGTTCATTATAATAATCGAGCGATAATTTTGTATATATATCTTTCGGTATTTATGAATATTGTGTGTTAGGTTAACTAAATGGAACGAATGTATATTGAATACGCAGATCAAGTAATTTCAATAAAAAGAAAAATTTAATTATTATTAAAAGGTCCTTAAAAAGTGTAAGCAATACAAATAGTAATTACTGTCATGGCTTACATTAGATGTTTAATGCCATTGTAATTTATTGGTTAATAACTTTCGGTTCATAATATTACTTTTAGAAATTTTGTCGGCATTCAAAAATTTCGCAACCTAATGTCGTATAAGTGATATTGTTAGCAAATAAAAATTTTTTTAATGACAACTTCCTGTCGTTGATTAACTTAATCTCGGCGCCGCCTTATGATATAAAAAAATCTATTGTTAAAATTCTTTAAATAGTCAAAATCCTGAGAGGAGTATATGATGTCAATCTTTTCCAATGCAAATGAAATCGATTGAAATAATATAAGGATGTTGATTTGAATATTTTGAATATAATAATAAATAAGATTTAATTTAGCTGTAAAACTTCTGAGTGATCAAGACTTACTTCAGTGACATGAAATTTAATATATTAGCTTCATTCATGTTTAGGAGCATAGTATTTTAGAAAGCATTCGTATTAAACGCTATCTTAGTTGTTAGATTTTGCAAAGACTTGATTTAACTAAAAGCATGAGATTTATATATTAGTTTCATTGATTCAAATTAAATTTTTCTACGCAATTTGATACAAACTATTGCTTTCGCCGTTAATAGTTTTAATATATGTTTCTATATTATATTCGACGCATTTACGTACGAAATGATCATTTCTTCAATCACAGCTATTAGTTGTAAAAAATATAGTTTTAGTATTATAATACCGTTTTACTGTATTTTTAATTGCAAATAATAATAAATAAAGACATTGTTGTCGAACAAGTTCGATTATTAAATATCCTATATCATTTCTCCTAATATAATTCTTCATTTACTTTTGTGATAAAACGTAAAACATTATACCTTATTGTCATATACGGGCTAACTTCTTATGCGTACCTTTACATAAGGTAGGGGTCCAAGATATAAATCTAGATGGCTCAAATTTTGTGTAGTCTGTAATCTAAGTTAAATTAGTTTTATGAACTAATTTTCATCATAAAATATTATTTATATTATAAATCAGATCTTTATCATATAGAGGAAATTCTTATATTTCAAATATTTTACAATTAATTTCTTATCAAACTTCGATTATGGACTCATTTTCATTATCAAGTAGGAAAAATTGGATCATTTTGCCATATAAACATTTACATTTTGTGGGGATGGGTTATATAAGTGAATTCAAAATTTAAAAAATCAACCGATTAGATCCAAATTTTTCACGTCAGTTTAGTGTATTGAAATATTAATATCCGTTTTTGTTATGAAATTTTAAAAATTTTACTTTTTCTTTATATATTACAATTTTCAAAATAAAACGTTATATAGAAAGTGACCGCTATTGTGGTCCGATCCAATCTATTTTGAATAGCGTCGCAGGCATTAGGTTAAACACAAAAATACAAGGATAGATACCAGATGGACGGTTAAATAATTTTAAATTAATCGGTATATATTAAAAAGTAGGTCTATCGTAAGTCTTTTTGGGTATTAACGTTTGTTCGTGTAAACATAATATACTTTGTAGCACAGGGCAGCGTAAAAAATAAAACATCGTATGAGTGAGTGAACTAACTATAACTATGCTTTGTAGAATTTGTGAAACATATTTTTAGGTACATCGTAAAGCTTTAATGAAGAAAATTTGTTATCTATTTCTTTCGGGGAATTAGCATAAAATTTCATAAGGGTCAATACGTATTAATATTTAATGATTGCATTTAAAAAGCGTCGGAATAGATGATAAATTGCATTTTGTTATTGAGCAATATTTCCCTACGAAGTTTTGGGAAGCGTTTACAAATGTTAAACTTTAAGAATGGTTTTTTCTACTATATATAAAAGACCGTATATTTGCAGAGGGCTAAAATTTAAAAAAAAAATGATTATCATCCATTGAAAATTTAATTTATACTTCAATTTTTGGGAAAGTGAATATTTCGTTCTCAAAACATTTTTGGTAATTGAAATTTTTGACGTAAAACTTATAAACTTATTTGCCAAGAATTTATACAATCATCTAACACTGTAGAGCTAGACTATATCTTTATTATTTTTGATTTGCAATTACTTATTTTAATTACTTCTTTTAATAATTGATCATTTAATTAAATAGAAAAACATTTGTAATAATAAAAAAATAACAAGAAAGAAAAATCATACAATATTGTTTAAAAATTAAAGTTAACGCCTTCATATAGTTGAATAACCAATCACAAGCCAGTTCAAAGCAATAGTATACAATTTCACACGAAGTGTAAAGGCATTCTTCTCTGTCAGTCCATTGCTATGTATGAGTATATTTGAATGTTTGTTTGGCGGGGTTTGGTCGACGAAACTCACCACTTTTTGCTTTTGTAAGCGAAAAGAGAGCGGAAAATATGTATAAACTTACAATAAATAACAAATACAAATGCTTAACAATCGTAACGCAACATATACAAAATACAAAACGATTAAAATTAGGGTGAAATTTGTAAAGTTTTATATAAAAAAATAAACACTCTATTGTGCCATTAGTCAGTTTTAAAAAGCAACCAGCATTCCTTATCTCTGGCATGTGCTCTTGTGTGTGTGTGTGTGTAATGTGTAATATTGTGAGCAGAGATTAAGACGAAAGCAGTCATTTTCGAATACACATACTTTTATGTAACTGATTACATTGCACGTACATTTTAAAATCAAATTTTTAATTTTAAGTCATTACTCAGGGAATATATATATATATATCTCCTAAACATGCAGAATACATTGATGAAGAATTATAAACGGAGGAACGGGGAAAACAACAAATTAAGCAAAACGGGCTCAATTTGTTCTATATTTAATAGTTAACTACTAAGGAGCTTTGAATTTCAATTTTGTTCAGATTGAAGCTGGCTTGGGTTTTAACGGGTACATTTTGAGTATATTCTGTTTATTTACGTTTCTATAATTTTGAAATTAAGTATTAAGCTAAAAACCGATAAATTATGAATCAAAAGCAAAGCAATTAATTTTATTGAAAAAAGATTCAGCTCGTATTTGAAAACAACTGGCAGAAACATTGTCGCTCTCTCCGTAGAAATATTATTTAAAACGAGGAATCATTTTGGCGTAATAAGTAATTGTATAACTGAATTTCAATTTTATATGTCACTTATTTGTATATTGTTTAAAAAATAATATCATTGTGTTGATCTAAAATAAGATATATTTTTTTTCGAAATGTATTTAAAAACATTTAAAAAAATTGTATTTGGCTGCGATCGAATCTTTTATACCCACCATGTTCTCGTTAAAAATATAATATTTGTGGAAATATTTGTTGTGTATTTGTTGCAGTTTATGAGTAATGAACAAAAACTCACAAAAAAAGTTGTATTTATCTTGCAATAGAGGCGTATCCTTTGTCCTATTTTCAATGCAAGAACTTGTAACATTTGTGCCGAGTTTGAAGCTGATACCTTCATTTTTACGGCCAAGAGAATGTTTAGCATAGAGTTTGCATAGATGGACATAGATGTGTTTGCTTCAATCGATTTTTAATTTAATATTGCTTTATATGATCTCTGAAACTTCGTTCTAGATGTTGCAAACAAAACGACGAAATGGATATACGAGCATTCTCTGATGATGGGTGTAAAAATGAGAAGAATTCTTAATATTTAGTTTTTTCCCTATAAAAGTACAAGTTTTCAAGCGAAGCTCTTGAAAAACTATGCCTCTTTTCTTGACATCCCTTTTCAAGTCGCAATTTTCATAAAGAATAAGAAATAAGTATTTCCCGAAAATATGACTTAAAATCTAGCGAGTATTGTGAGATTAAGAATTATTAAGATTAAGAATATTTTCGATTTTTGATAATTTTGGGAAAACTGTGGATAATTTTAGCTAATATTTGAGATTATTTAATAATAATAAAATAATAATAAAAATATTTTACGATTAATTTTGTTCTTCTAAAGACAAGTCTTAAACGATTTCGCTATACTTGCTGATCGCGAAAGAAAATTATTTTCAGGATAACATAGTCACGAAAACAAGAAAATACTCTGTGTTTAAATGTTGCTCAATTGGAATCGTAATTATAAATTTGTTTTTTTTTTTTTATATATGTTTTTAATTTACAATCTATCCAAAGGAAATGTTATGAAAAGGTAAAGAACATAAGAAAGATTATTGTATTACAATGGGAACGATATAATAATTACAGATGTGATGTTTAAGAATATAAACGTAAACTAGTCATTAAAATAATTTAAGGAAGAAAAATAAATGAATTTCTAAATGGAGCATTCAATATACGATGCTTTTTCAATCTTATTATCTCGTTGGTTTTATCTAGAAGAGATATTGTCAAAGAATTTATATGATTGCTTAGTCTGTCAAGATATTTTGAAGAATTTAGATTTTTAATAAAGTGGGAAATTCAAATCGAAAGCGAAAAATTTTGTTGCCAACGAATCATGTGGCATTAAGAAGACGGTTGATATCTTTAAAGTATTTCATTATTAGAGTTACTTTCTGTTTCCCAAAATTGTATGTATTGTAGGTTCAAATGAGTTGAAGGGTACTCTTGTATAAAATCCGTCTATTTCTTAGATTAAGTTGAAATTCTAGATGAATTAATCAATACAGTTTTCTGGATTTTAAGTCAAGTTGCCGGCATTTGGTCTTTATGTGATTCTTCCATTTCAGTCAACGTATAAGCCAAACTAATTTTATACATGTATTGATTAGGACTTGTTATTGCCATTCCCAAGACTAATGAGAGGCAAGACTAATGAGAGGCAAGAACACTTATTCAGCGTGAATGTAATATGCGTATATTTTGCAGCCTTTACTTTCACATTTCATTTGTTTAGTCAAAGCGAAATTATATTAAAGATGATTTTTTAACTCCGAATCGCATCGTCTGCATATGTTGTAGTTAATTGCAAAATCTGAAGTAAAAATTTCGTAGAGTCTTGGACTTAAAATACGTCCTTGTAACATTTAAGATTCAATTTTACATATATTGGAAGTCTCAAAAAAAAAGAGTCTGCGAAAAAAAATGTCTGTTTTGTAAATAAGATTTAAGCAGCAAATACATTGACGTTTGAGCGAATGTCAGACTTTATTTAAGGCCTTTTCTATATTTACACCATCACAGTAATTTTTATTTCCAATGGCTTCTCTTTGAACCAAATTGATGGTGAGGAGTAATAAGTTTCTGTTTTAGAACTGTGAGTAGTCTTCTTAGATATATTCTTTCAAATATTTTAGAAAATTTTACTATTAAACTAATTGTACGAGCTTAAAATATTTTCCGGTTTATTTGATTTAGCCACCATACCTATCTCTGCATATTTCCATTAAGTTGGAAAGTGTTTCAATCTTAAGATATTCTTAAAAATGATCGTTAAGAAGGTAAGAGCCTTAATGACTATTTCACTTATGCAGTCGTAACCAAGGGATTTTTTAATATTTACTTCACATCATTTCTTCCTTCAATTCGTCAGACGATATGTGTCTGATAAGCCAATTCAAGGATAAATAGGATAAATATGTAGTAGACTAGTTATTATACCAGAGAACACGGCGAACAGCCAATATGTGCGACTCCCTGTGAGCAGAACAGAATACTTTTTATTGCGGATTGATTTGTAGAGCTCCCTTCCTTTCGACTTTACCAGCCTAGATCGTCATCAATGATGCTTAGCATTGAAATTACCTCAACAATAAATTTTATATCCAATTCCTTAAAGAAATCACTATAGTCGTTACATTTGAAAGAAAACCGGAAAGGAAAGTAAACCGCTCAGATTGAAATCTCAGAACCATTAGGTTGTAAAAATGATTTTCTGACCATATTCGAAGTTTTATAACCAATAGCAGATTTTACTAAAATCGGGAAGCCAGCTCTCAGTTCTGTCATCGGGGTGATTAGTAGTAATTAAATTATATTCATTGATGCTTCATGGATGTGGTTGGAAAGGTCACTGGCATTTTATAAGCTGCGCAAATTGAAACATCGGAACCGTTGCAATTCACTTTAATGTAAGAAGCTTGTAAATATGATTTTCGGAAGACATTCCAAGTTTTATATCCTATAGTAGATTTTACTAGAATCACGGAGCCAGGATGAATTCTATCATCGGAGTAATTGCCAGTAATTAAATTATAACTACTGATTTCAAAATGAGAACAATTTGTCAAACGAGGCTCTGATAGTTGAAGAGTGTCGACAAAATTTAGCTGAAGGAAAACTTCGGCTTCAGGGATGTGATTGTAAAGCCCAATTGCACTGCATACGTTCCGATTCGTTAATGTATTTTCAAACGTTAGAGATTAAAAGTGTTATCATATTGATAGGAATGTTTGTTAGCTCAGCTTATTAATTAACTCTTCAAGTTTTGAAAAATGATTAGGATTTTTTAGTATATCAGCTAATCGGTAGCCGCTTCGAATTGCTTCCACATCCACCGTATCCTCCAGATCTGGCCTCCTTTTTCCAGACCTCAAGATGATGGACAGAAATTTCGTGCCGAAGAAGTGGTAATCGCCGAAACTGAAGCCAATTTTGAGGCTAAAGACAAACCGTACTATAAAAATGGAATCGAAAAATTGTATGACCGCTATAATCATTGTATCGCCCTCGAAAGCAATTATATTGAATAATAAAATCAAATTCTATCAAAAAAAAAAAGAATTTTTCTGTGTTAGCCTACGAACCTTTCAGTTCACCTGGTAAATTGCATACGTTTATTCTATCGAGATATCGATGAAATTTGCGATTCCTTTGAACTGTTTTGATGAGCGGAGCCTTCTGCGGAATTAGTATTTTTTTTTTACTTTTCTTGTATGGGTTATTAATTATTGATAAAAATAATTACGTTACCATTAAGTGGGCAACACTGAAAGACCCGGTGCAATAAAATATTTGGCACTTTTTTATTTTACTTTAATAATTTTTAATGTCAACGTTGAAAGAAAGACTTTTTAATACGGCAGAACACAGCCCAATCTAAATACACACCCGATACTCAACTCTCATTATAAGTATTTTCGAGGATATATTCAAAAATTTGTTAATCATTTTTGGTTTCCTTTTTTTTTGATCAAATGACAAAATTTTGAGTTGATAATTTTTTTTTCTTTTAAAATATAATTACAAATGATTTGAAAGAGTTGAGCAATAACTAGGAAGTAGTAGATAATTTTTCAAATAAAAAAAAAACTTTTGGCGTTTTCCTTAAAGTGATTAACATTTCTGCGCGCGTATACTTTCAATTACGCATTCACTACAAATTATATTTCGTATTAAATTTACAGCAAATGTACGGCAACTGTTATCTCGTTCTTTAATTATAAATATATCACAATAACAGGCAATTCCGCAATTAAATGAAAAAAAAAGCGTTTAGAGCTCTTTGGTGCATTTCATAATAACCAGTGAAGATTGAATGCGAATGAATTTTTTCCTACAGATATTGCCAAAATTTTCATATAAATTGATTTGAACGTGTACGGTTGGCATATTTGCTGAACCAACAAATTCAATAAAACGTTTTTAGCCATTAACGAATCAATGCGAGTGTACAACATTATTTAATCATATTGGTTGAACTACGTTTTCCAGAATTAGTCGGAAATAGTAAATCCAGATAAACATCGTTAAACATCGTGTTAGGTCTCACGTATGTTTTGCCAAAAAATGAATGAAAGAAGAGAATAGAAGGAATAGAAGAGAAAGTCTTTCCATATATCATTATTAACACTTAACACTAAAGTTCTGACATGGTCAAGGGAGTTTATCAATTTGCCAAAAGAAAAATTTGTACTTATTTGTATAACGAAAAAAATATTATTATAATCATTTTCAAGAAATGCCGCAATACGTCAAAAATCATAATATTGTTTTGAATGCCAATACGATGATATTTGGTTGTAACGCCAGACGAGTACAACGGTTAGGGTAACACATTCCATTTCAGTGCGACTATTGTTTCCTGAACGAGTCTTGCCGTAAAAGGCGGAATATCACCGTGTTGGAAATCATAATGATATTACAATATTTTGAGGTATTTTGGTGTTTTTTTTTCTTCAATTGCAACATTTGTTGTTGACAGCGGTGTCTGCTTGTAGTTTTGCTAGTTTAGAGTGAACCATAATAATCTACACTGCAAAATGGTGACGTTATAGGAATTCAGTTTTATTTCCCATATAACTGATTCCCATACTCTAGATAGAAAAAATTACGCTTTTCGTTAACGGCCAGTTTTTATAGAAGTCGATCTGTTCAAAGCTCGAAAAAAAAAATGGTTAACTCGTACTGTTGCATAAGCTTAACAGAGAGAAAAGTCGCAGTTCATAGATATATTTCTGTGTAGCTGCACAAAACTGTCATTCAACGTAAGCATTCTTAGTTCTACTTAAATAAACTAGATTTGCAAGCGGGTTAAGCATTATTTTTCGAAAAATAATTCAAAATTTCTGAGCACTTCAATTCAATGTTATCAAATATTAAAATTAATGTCACTTCATTTAGAAAAAGGTTACGAAAGCAGAGGTATTTTTTTTTAATTTTTTGTAAAATTTGTAAATTTCTTTTGAGTTAACATTTCGTCTAACTGACTAAATGCATTTCATTCATATATTAATGTTGACTTAAGGCACAGAAGGTGTATCCGTTACTCAATTAAAAACCAAAAAAAACCAAAAATTTCTCTTCTTCAGTTTTACATATAACACAATCGACCCCTGCGCAATCGGGATCTCTGAACCATGACATTTTGAGAGACGAAGCAAATGTAAAAAAAAAAAGAAAAAAAAAAAAAGTTTGAAGACAAGTAATAGCAAAAAAAAGCAACAATAATAAATGATATGCAAACAACATTATTCATGTGATCACGTGCCCTTATTTTGAGTAGAAAAAATGCGCGCTTTCGATCATGCGTTGTTATTTGCGCCTTGTGACGCGTGTCAGACGGCATACCTATGGTGCTTGTTATTTCAAATGAAAATTTCCCGCCTGAAAAATATTTCTACACATTTTCTTCGAGAAAACAGAAATAAAATAAAATAAAATAAATTAATAATATTGCTTTTATGCAAGTATATAGAAAGCTGTTGGTTGAAAGAATTTAATTCGGGAAGATTGACACATGCAGGCTAGAACATTAAGATAATATGTTGGATTTTTTCAGTGATGACTGACTGCGGGGTGAGACTTTCGTAATAGTTTGTTAAAGCAATGTTTCTACAGATAATGGAGATTCAGTGGTTACTTTTTAAGTCATAACGTTTTATTTTATGTACAAAAGCGGCAGGTGGGTACCATCATCTTTTTGCATTAGAATTAACTAAAAAACTTAATAATTCACAGACTTCTGACTTTGGTCTTAAAAGAAGCAAAGGTCGCTGACATGACGCTTTATTCACTTTCTTATTTTTTCTAAGGAATACTTATTAACCCATTAAATGCAACTGAACGAAAAAAAAAAATATCACAATCACAAACGAGTTTCTATTATTCTAACAGTGGCTTGGATGAATGAATGATTATTTTATTCTTAATCATATCAATCTTAAAATAGTTCTTATTTTTCACTAATCCAAAGTCAGCTAAGTCGCCGCAAGAATCTATATGCACTTAACAAAAGAAAAAAACCAAAAAAAAAAATCATTATACTCGTACTTTTTTTTTTAAATTATCATCTCCAAAATTTGCTTACCTTACATTAAATTTAATGCGAAATTTCTTCTTATTAAAACTTGCAAATTCCGATTTAAAAAAGGTTAAAAAGTTAGAGTCTAACAAAGCTGATCATTAAATACCCTACAACACTTCGTCTTATAGAAATCAAAATTATACTTTTTTTCCTATACAAAATCTTACGTTCTATGAGAACTCTTATATGGGAAGGAATCCGAAAGATAGATCGAAAATGTGATCCAAACTTAATAAGTTTTCTATGTCAAATCACGACTCTGCATCATCATTTTGTTATCATAAAATAATGAACATTAGTTCTAGTTACGAACAAAACTCTACTTCACTTGTGCTAATGGTATATTGGATTTGTGCTGAGGTATACATCACCCAGAAGAGCTTCAGATAGACCCATCTATATTTATATGACTGATTATTCCCCAGATCGATCTAGACATGTCTGTCTGCTGGTCTGAAGTCTGTTAACGTATATTTGATGCATTAATTAAACGATGAACGCGATAGAATCGGATTGGATCATACAACTTTTACCAATCCCATTTAAAGCCCTTTTTAAAAATATTTGTAATGTGCGATTTTTAATGCTTGCCCACAAAAATCGGTCGAAAATAGTATTTTAATATATAATACAATACCGATTATAATTTTGTATTGGAAATAGAAACAGATAGCGATTTCACATAAAAATTTACTATATTTTAAGTTTAGGACATATGCTCTTGGATCCCGTTTTTATATAAGGATTTCCAAGTACATACATGCCAAATACATAACGATAAAATTCGATGATTTTGACCGTTCTCTACATAAAATAACAGTTTTTCATTTAGTATTGTTGAGTTATTTAGTGTACACAGACGCTAATCATGGAACGCTCAAAATTGCATTTTCAAAACTCATTATTTTTGTTGTTTGATTTGAAGAAATTTGCTACCGAAGTCCATCAAACACTTTCAAAAGATTATGGTGTTGCTGGTCTATCATATCCTAAATGTTGGTTTTGGTTTCGAGGGTTTAAAAGTGATGATGTTGATGTCAAGGAGAAAGAAAGGACTAGAGGACAAAAAAAGCTCGAAGACAGCGAATTGCAAGATTTATAGCACGAAAATCTAGCTTAAAATCTCAAAAAACTTTCGAACAACTTAGCAGATGATGAGTCAACTGTTTCTAGACGTTTAAATGCGAGGGGAAAGATTCAAAAGTAGGAAAAATGATTACCACACGAACTGGCTGAAACTGCCGTTTCGAACAGTTTCAACATCGGTTTCATCAGGCAAAAAAAGACGAGTTTTCTGCGGCGCATTATGATTAGCGATAAAAAATGGATCTACTATGACAATCCCGACTGCGAAAAATTAGGGATTAGTTCAGGACAGCCAGCCACGTTGACGTTTTGATGTGCATATATTAGGTTCAGCCAGGTGTAGTGTATTACGAGCTTCTAAAACCGAATGAAACTGTTACTGCAGATGTCTACCGACGTGAATTGAGCAAATTGAACGATGTATTATTGCAAAAAAAAAAAGACTAGAAATACTGGTTAATAGATGCAAAAACATCTTCTTGCATAACAATGCTCGGCCACATGTTGAAAGAGATGCCAAGAATACACTGTTGCAGTTCGAATGGGAAGTTCTGTTCCATTCAGCGTACTCACCACACATAGCGCCTTCTGGTTATCACTTATTCAGATTCGTGCATCCATGATCAATGTGCAGCATGACTGGCACACGATTTTGAAATCCTGAAGACGTATAAAAATGGGTTAATAATTGAACTGCTGCTAAACCAATATCGTTTTTGCTATCTTATCAGAAAAATAGAAAGAATTTGCCTATTAATGAAAAATATTTCGATTTATCTATATTTATTGTACTAATTTTTCTCAATAGATGCCCTTTTCGAGTGAAAAAAAATAGGCTAGAATAGTGATCTAATGGCATTGCTTCCGTTGGCGTGTTGTAGTTAAATCATAATCTCCCGAATTGGCGTTATTTAATGCAATTGCAGCATGTTAACATTCATTGACTAAATTGTAAAACGTTTCATATAAAATTTAGTTATGTTCACCCGTCAGTTTGTTTTACAAAATAATAATTTGAAGATTGACATACAACCGTTTCGCATATGTCACAAGAATAACATAAATACGTACGAAATAACTATTGGCGGTAAATTGTCAACAGTAAATGTTGTTAACTTGTGGTAAATATGTAAAAAATTGCTCACCTTTGTCGAAGTGTTAAGTGTTTGAAAATGAACCTCAGCTACTTAAAATAGTTAAGAGGATTGAAATACGACTGGTTGCTTCTTTTCGACTTTTACACACACAGACGGACAGACAAAATCACACACACACAGAGAGAGAGAGAGAGAGAGAGAGAGAGAGAGAGAGACACACACACACACACATACATGTATTACCATATAGCCATAAAAGGCCATAAAACGACACATTGTTGTCCGAATCGTATCGTTTTAATTGAAATAGACAACATGGCAGCACATTCACAAACAAACACAAGTAGACACATTCATAGACTCATGAGACTTTTTAGCTAATTTCATTGACAAAGCTTTTTGTAGGAGGAAATAACTAAAAAAACAGCCAACAACAATAGATTTCTTAGCGGCAATAAGAAATTAAGTAAATGTGACAAAACAGTGCTGCCAGATTTGTCTACCGTTTTACATATGCACAAATGTCCGTTTTTCTTATGTATTGTTTTTAATATTCTTTTTCCCTTATTTTTCTATTTCCACCACAAAGAATTACGAAACGGTGCCTTATTTGTTGCAAATTGATTGTAATATCAGTTGTAATTGTTTTTATTGTTTGTTACAGACTCTTTTATTGGTTTAGAATCTTTGCGAACGGTAGGACGCGGGTGCATTGCAGGGTATGCTTTGTCCCGTACAAAGTATATATACTAAGTATAGTACGTAATATGCTTGTTAAGTTGCGTTGTGTTGCAAGGCGCCATCAGCATGGATTATAAGAAATGCTTACAATATCAACACAACAAATTCCTTTAGACCAAAACTATTGCAAGAAAAGACTTTGCTACTGTTGCTGAAAGCCCAACTTATTGAAAAGACAAAGCTTCAGCCGTAACAGCATGAGCTCTAGATTTTTAAAACAGCAGCTGCAGGCCATCGTTTTTCTTCTTTCTTTTTTAAAGCATTCAGCAGCTACTGTATGTGAAACGCTTTTGCCTGTCATACGTATACATATATATATATATATATATATATATGGATTTGTTTGTGCGTCATAGCAACATACATATACATATATATATGCGCTTTTTCTCTTGTGTGTCTCTGACCGGGGTTATCTTACCTTTGCTCATATCTATACGAATCCCTACCACCGCTAGTAGAGAACACCAAGCAAACAAACTTCGCAGTCATAGCCTTTTTATAGTTGTACGCAATTAATATCAAATAAAATTGAAATAAATTCACTTTGAAATGCAAATTATGGCGATTTGTTTTGCCATGATTCCAGCATGACCAAAAAAATGCAAATCAATTCTTCTATGGTAGTTATCCTATTGTCGAATCTTCATTGCTATTGGATGGAATCTTTTCAAGAGATCAAACTAAATTATAAAATTGCATAAAAATATAAATGCCTCGATTTAAAAATTATTTTTTTTTTTTAATAGCAAGAGCGGAGAGATTGTACAACTAACGGTAAACTAACTGAACTGAAGCATGATTGGAGTCCAATTTAAGAATAGGTTTAAAAATAAGAATTTTTAAGAAATTGAATTCAAGTTTACACTGACTTTTACGCTTTTCATCCCATTTGATTGATGTTTTTATTTGCTATTTATTTAAGGATAGATAACTAAATCCATTACATATTAATGCAACTTTTTTGGGATTAGTAAAGCAAAATACAGAAGATGGAATTTTCTCTGTTACCTAGCTTTTATTATTGCGTCTTTTGATATGAGATATGAGACAGTCGTATTTCAAAAACCATTTAAAGAAAACAATGCGTTTTCTTATACGCAATCATCAGTCAATAAAACTAGAAAATTCTATTAAATATGAATTAAATCGCGAAGTTACAATGATTGCTAATGATTGAACATCATATCTGAACGATGTCGGTGTTGGCATTTAGATAGTAACTGTCGTACAGATTAACACTTTGGTAGTCGACGTTGATTCTTGAACTTTTATTTATATATGTTTAGAGCTAAAATCAAATAACCGGTCTTGGTGTTTCGCCTGCTTCATCTAATAAGGACAACCTTATAAGCATCATTCCATTATAGCCTCGTCTCGTCGGATGTTTCACAAAAATACAATTTTCTACAATAATAGGATCACATTCGCTACGAAAATTGAGACAAAATGAAGAAATCTCAATTACGGACTCCACACATTATGGGCACTTAGTTTAATTGATCAGCTTTAGATTCCAACTCGATATAGGTATGTTTATTTGCCCTTCTCTCTCATAGTTGAAGAATCAAAAGACGTTTCTAATCAACGAATAAAATTTGCTTGAGATGTATGTAATATGTATATAGATAACATTCCCTATAAGATAGATAGTCTGTTTTGTTTTTTGCTTTTTTTGATTTATATAAAAATTCAAAGTATAGTAGTAAAAAATAAATAAAAAATTTTAACTCGATTTAAAAATTTTATCTAATCGCCTCAATTAATTTCCCACTACTATCTGTGACTTTGATTTAATTCCGGACAACTGTTAACGCTGTATGTAATTGTCGATCTAAAGCCATGAAAGCA
>KK351012.1:179458-205430 GCA_000671755.1 Glossina brevipalpis
GCTATCGTAACATATACAAACATATTTTTATAGTCAAGATTACACTAATAATAACAACAATCATGGTCTCCTAGCATATCGTGCAGAGCACAGAGAATACACCAACGTGTGATTAGGTATGGTTAGAAGCAAACTTTAAATGTAAAAACAAGCAAAAAATCGGATATAATAGAAAAAGGCAAAAAAATACGAAAAAAAAAAATAAGTAAATGAAATCGGTAATAAATTTATTACAATTTAAGCTACTGGTTATGAGCGGTGTCTAAAGGTTTTAAAACAAAAAAATAAAATAAAAAAGAAAAAGCAAAACATATAGAGCTGCAGACAAAATATTCCGTTCGGATTTGGCTGTAACGAGAAAATGCCCAAAAGCCCAAGTAAATCTACTGCTGGATAGTTTTTTGTTTATACATAGTTTGCCAATGCATGCTGTGTCCGTTTGCCTTACATACATTAATACTCCAGGTATCGTGAAGATTGTTGGCAATTATTAAAATGATAATTGCCCACAAATCTGGCTATCAATTGACGACCATCAAAATGACCTTAGACCATAAGAGAAAATTGAAAAACATTTGTACACGTGTGGAGGAGGAGAGAAAGGAAAAAGAAAGAGAGGCAGACATATAAAAATAAGTAGAAGGAGAGGCGCTATTCGATATGTAAGTGATTCCCAAAGACTTTAACTAATATTATATATATTTTACTTTCTAGTTTTGCACTTAGTAAAAGCATTTGAGAATAACTGGCTACTATACGTTTCGCTGTCCGCACACATATTCGAGTGCGCATTAAGTTCTAAACGGTTTCAAAGTGCTTTGCTTTCAAAGACCAATTGTTGACAATTTGCTTTTTTGTTGTATTTGCTGTTGTTGGGTTTCAATTTCTGAAATGTATTTGCTCAGGCGAGGTAACAGACAATCTTTGAAACAAGCACGCTTACGTCAAGTATAGCTTTTGTTATTGTTTGTATTGCAATCGTAATTTTTGCTATGAATCTGCGTAACATCGCCACCTTTAGCATAAAAACTGCCATACCCAAGTTTTTCTTTCATTCCTCCGTATTAGTTTCCAAGTCATACACATAGAAAGCGAAATACAAAATTATAAAGGCTTTTAGACTGTTTCGAAAACTCTGGCATAAAATGGATGATAAAATTACGTTGATTGCCTACAATTGCGTATTATTGTTAGTGTACTTTACTAACATAACAATGGCGTTCTAACCCAGATGCATTGCTTGCCTTTAGTGGGTGAAAAGATCTACATAATATTGAAAAATATAATGCGTTTAAATGTATGACAGTATGTTATAGCTTAAAATATACGATTGACATCATTACATTTCCAAAAAGAAAGAAATTTATTATTGCTCTATAGTACAGTTAGGAAGGAATAGGCAAATGATTGATGGTACGTAGTGTACGATTAGACTTAGAACTGTTTAAAATCGCCTCCTATGATCTCCCATTTTCGTAACTTTATTAATGAATTCATTAATTCATTCATCATTAATTAATGATGATGAATGAATGATGAAAAAATAATGTAATTAGGGTAACAAAAAAGGTATGCGAGATTTCAATACACGTTGCTTTAAATTTCTTGTAAAATATACAGTTTCTCGCTAACCGGGGCATATGCCGAGCTTGAATTTTTACGAGAAATTTGTCTAAATCGTTACCCGTCACTAAATGATAGACTTTGATAAATCAAAAGATCAAAGAGAAAAACATAAGCACAATTGTCTAGACATAACCTAAGATCAAGTAATAAAAAATTCAAAGTTGTTGCGAAAAGATTCGAAATATAGTAATCTATAGCGCCGTACATGGAAGTACTCAGTATCGGAACACTTTAGCAATTTAATCGTTCCAACATCCCTGATTTCTTTTTAGTATCTTTTACAACATTGTTGCAGTTATAAATCATATAAGTCACATATAAGTCAAACTTTAGAAACGTTATAGACCACCCGCGCACAATTAAGCTCTAGCGGTAACCTTAAGAAGATGTCGAAAATCGATTCTAGAAAGACAATAAGAATAGAAATTTTTAAATACAAATAATTTTTTTTTTTTATATTTTTATATTTTTCTTCTTTTTTAAAGGTAACCCCTTCTTGCTTGAATTACTTCATGTTAGCATTTTGTGTAATCTTCGAAGCGTTGCTGGTGTTCGATTTTTTCTATACACTTCAAATCAGCCAGTGAACTCTTTGCCTAAAGTTTTCTATTGATTCAAAAGGGAAAACAAAAATGGTTGCTTGCGAACGTGAAGGTACTTACTATACATTAGTTTCATTTTTGTAGAAAAAATGACGGAGACTTGGTAAAGGTACAATATTATTGCGAATATAAGAAGCAGAAGTTGCTTTGTCACATCATGTGGGACTGTTTCATGAATAGATGCACGCAAAGTATGTTGCAGGCTTAGATTTATCTCTTATTAATTGTTCTAGAGTGAACAACACTTTAGTAATCAAATAAAATAGTGAACATGGTTTTGATTTTCGATTTACTTTGAAGTGCTTTTATCAATTTTTCCCACCTTTTGGAAGTGTTTTTGGATCACAAGGCAAACCCATACTCCATCGCCGTTAATTATAAATTCCAGAACTCTATCGTTCATAAAAAATTTCTCTTCAGTCAATTACATACGATGTTGTTTTTCAAGAAAATTAAGTTGTTTTAGAAAAAGTCGAGAACATAAAACAAATAGAGATATAGAGACAATTGCAAACTGTTCTTCAAACTTGAAGGATTGGTACCAATTGATACTCCAACCATATTTTCAAGGTCTCTAATATTTATTTGTGATTTTATTAATATTTTCAATGATTTAAGTTAATAGTCATTCTGTACCTTCCCCAAACCTGTAATTGTGTCTTTCTTTCATCACCATAACATACTCTTAGATTTTCAATGCATGCGCACAAGCAACTTTATATTCTAAGCACAATTCAATATAGATTCTTTGTTCAATAAATTCATTCATTTCGACAATTCGTTGACAACAACTTTTAACAACTACATTATAAAAGATGTTAATAACTGTTTTACTTACCAAACAAAAATTTACGTTCGAAACTCGTGTATTTTGGACGTTAAACTTCCTCTTACTTTTGAAAACACAAATATTTCTTTGGACAAAACGTAACAAGATTGTGGTTTTTAAAAATATCCACGCAATAATATTGATCTGTATATTTTTTTGGTTGGTTGATATGACTATTGTAAGCAACAGAAAAAAAAAATGTCGAGACATGTGCCCAGTCGGATTATTAATAATAACGTTTCTTTGGTTTAGACAATCTTGTTGTCATCGATTACTAAAAAATCTATTGAACAAAGAATTTGCATTAAATTTTATCAAAAAAAATTAAATTTACGGTGGATGATTGTTTAACAAACTTACAAATTTTGAAGTGGTTTAGATCATTTAATATGGGTCGTGACTTAATGTAAGACGAACCCCAGTTCAGAAAGGTCATCAACCTCATCTACTAATGAGAATGTCAACAAAATCAATTGATTTTGATTGAAAGAGACTTTGTAGATATTGTTGAGATACCAAAAAGATCAATACAAACATGTTTGAAAAGTAATTTGAGCTTTTCTCGCATGACTTCTCATCTTGTTTTGAATTCATTTGAGAAACAACGTCGTGTCGAAGTATTAACAAAAATGTTTTCTATAAGTGTTAATGATCTAAATTTTGCAATTGCTAGCGATGAAGCTTTGATTTATGCTTATGATTCGGAAACAGCCCAACGATATAATAATTATCGTGCTACAGATTGAACCAAAACCAAAAATAAAAAATTTTTAACAGCAAAATTGTTTGTATAAAAAAAAAATGCTGCTATTGCTTAAGCCACAGAGCGCGAGTCTTGAAATTTATGTCACTTATTCACAACAGTTATACCAATCTATCGAAATAAATATACATATCGATATCATAGCGCGGGTATTTTGTTGTCCGAAGTGGTAAATACTTGATTTTATTGGCATGGCAAATTATTGAGCTCAACCAAATTATATTAATCTGCTCGTACGTTGGAGAGAAAACGTAAACAAACCTAATTTCGATACCCTGTAACATTGGATAGACGTGGCCTATGTTTTCAATTTTCGTAGAAATGTTGCAAGATCACTCATAGACGATCTGTTGGAATATAAGTGAGGAGCAAAAAAACTTACTTTTTTCTTGTTTGAAAACTTCTATACCTTCAGCTTATGCTGTACCATAGGCGTGCCCTTTGAGCATTTTGATTCATTATCAATACCAACCTGCTTAAAAGAATTTTCCGATATCCAGGTTCGATATCTTAATTTTTACGATTGAGAAAATGTTTATGGCAGATCTAAAAACAAATAGACCGATGGACGAATGGAAGGATGAAAGGATGGTAATATGAATAGACGGACATGGTTAAATCGATTCAGAATTTGATATGTATCAAGAAGATATATATTTTTCTGAGTGTTACAAACGTTTTGCGAAACTGATTATGCTCGACGCTTTGACTGACATGAAATATTAGATGTGTTCGCATGAAAGATGAAATTTTGAATTATGTAATTCTACATACTGATTACTGGTTCATGGGTAGAGTAAGGCGATATCCGACTTCAAGATTTACAGTTTCCTTACAAGTTTGACTATATCCGCCAAGAGGAACACATTAGATTATTTTACAGATTTTTATCGTATAATATACATATGTAAAAAAACAAATGAATAGCAGAAGAAATTTAGCTTTAGTTTTCTGAAATCACAACAACTATTACAAATGTGTTGTTATCACTCTGGTTAGATTAAATTTAGAAATTAGTTAAACACGACCACTTGGTTCACTGTTTCACCAGCAGTTAATAAAAAAAATCACTGATTTCTTTCTTTCCTTCATTGATTATCTTTCAAAACTTTGTTTGGTAACTTTGGTAAGTTTGATCTTTGGTTTTTAGAATTGATAATTTTCATGTCAAATTTGAAAATCAAATGAACCAGGTCAACTCAATCATTCTCACTTATAGTTAGCATTCAAAAAACACCGTATATAAATAAGATGAAGTATAAAAAAAAATAATGGTTTTTTGTATGTTTTTCTAGTTTGAAATATATGCGTTATAGGGCGTAAGCGAAACAATATACGAGATATGATAAGCGATTTGAGAGACCGTGGTATTTTACGATGAAATATATAAAAGCTAGTGGTTGATATTAAAATATTCGGTCAAAACCGCACAAATGCTGTTTCTGGTTTTGAATTTTTTTTTTAACACTTTTATAAAATATATTAAGAGGAAAAAAATCGTCCTTGTTGTTATAATTACTATTTGTAGCCCTTTGTTATATCACTTCGTGCACTTTTCACAATACATATGTATTTTATTTTTTTTTTTTTTTTTCTGTATCAATATCAGTATATATGGTGATATTATTCTTAACATACCAAAGCAAAATAATTGATCTATGTTTGTATAATAATGTCCTTTTAACCTGCTGTTGTTGTTGCGAACATTTTATAAATACAAAAACTATAAAGATGATGAAACGCACAGGACACATTTATACGTATCTGTAACCGTATGGGACTAGATGGAAGTGTGGACAATTTACATTACCACCTGCTAGATCGATTACAAGATACAAATAACCAGACAAAGCAGACGAATCTAGGCGCGCTATCGACAAAGCACCTGTTTTAGTTAATATCAAATAAATAAAATACGAAAAAATTAAAATGAAAGAAAGAAAAAAACAAAAAAAAAAAAAATATACAATGGTAAGAAGTAAAATAAAACTCAAAAAAAAGTAAAATAAAGGAGCAAGTAGTCTTGTTTAAATTAAAAGAGAAATTCTGATATAAAAATTTCTTATTTAAAAATTGAAATTTCTTACTTAATATAACGTCTACAAAAATTTACATATGACATGACATTTATTAATTGTACTAGTGATGATACTATGCAATTTAGTTAAATATACAAACACGTTTGCGATGGACGCCGTAATGTGCTGTAATGTGTTGGTGGTGTTTGCGGCGGACTCCTCCGCATAATTTTATGTAGCTTCGTTTTTTCGCTTTTTTTTTTTGTTTCATTGCTTCTTCTACTTGTGTGTAGTCATTCACACCTTATTGCCTTTTATGTAGAGTTTGAAAATGAGTTTATTTTTTTTTTTTTTGGTCTTATCTTGGTTTTGCTTTTCTCTCTTTTTTTTTGTTTGTTTCTCTCTCCCTCCCATTTTCTCTCCCCCTCCTCACTCTCTCTCTCTCTCTCTCTCTCTCTCTTTCAGACAGTTTATGTGCTCGCGTATGTACGTGTGCATGTGTGCGTGTGTGCGCTTTTGCTTTAACGAATTTATGAATAGGCATTTAAATCATGCAATTATGAGACCTTTTGTCATCTGAAAACTAAAAGCTACAAATAATATACTGTTTTATGCAAATCACTTGCCGACAATAGGCAAACAAGAGAGTTTGTTTTGTTCTGTCTGTCTGTCTGATTGTCTCTCTGTCTACCTGAAAGAGAGCTGGGGGTACCCAGCATATCGCAGATTCATGCATGAATGTGTGTGTAGCGGCATACATATGAGACAGTTTCATCGACTACTTTATGTTTTACTTGGCAACTTCCGTAGACAAATAAAGCTTTGTAACTTTTACCTCTTGCTTACACGCGCACACACATATCAGTTGCATACTTAGCTCGTACTTACCTACAATTTTATATGTACACAAACTAAATAACAAAATTTAGTATTCATAGGTGCATTTGCCTTCTTGGGCTACAAGTCGGTTGTAAATCTGTGTTGAGAATTTCTTGTATTTTTGTTTTTTTTTTTTTTTTTTTTTCGTTAAACGTAAAGCTTCCGATTAGTTGGTCGTTTTGGCGTTTTGAAGTCTATATGTATTTGTTAGTTTGAATTGAGCTGAGTTGTACAAGAGCTGCTTAGCTGTTAGAATTCTGAACAACAACTGAACATGAGAGAAACAAAATAAAAAAAAAATAAAAATAGAAGAAAACAACTTCAGTTTAAAGCTTTACTTCAAATTTTCAGTTTATCATCATTTGTGCTCTATTTGGTGCCGTAAACGTATATTGTTGTTTATATTTACCTACAAAACGCAAGTATTTTTTGACTAGTTACTAAGTAAACCTCAACTCTCTTTTTTAGTCTGCCGTTGTATCTTAAGCCAAATGATAAATGTATTCTATACGACAAACGGTAGCCAAAAACAAAATTGATTCTTAGAACAGAAACGTAGTCAAAGAGGTTCAAACAAGAGCAACATCGTTCAAAATACTTGAAAATATTATTTCAACTTAGTTCCTTGAAGTAAAAATGATTTGTTTATTTATTTCAAAAACATTTTTAATTTCTGATGCGATTTTTTGGCGGCAAGATCTCTCATATATCGTACCAATCTCTTACAAATCGAACCAATAACCAGGTGGTATAGGTATATATCAATTTTTAACCATCTATCTCAATTTTTGCGATTTTAAACAAAGCGGATGCAAATTTGAATTTAATAAATATCAATGAATGATTCTACAAATCTATAGCTAGTGCTGTATGTATATAATAATATTGATTTTCGTGCGACGATAAAAAATGTTTAAAATAAGTTATCGAAAACTCCTTACGTATCGCGTTAGAGAGTGTTATTCTACAAATATCGTAAAGAATTCAAATAAAATGAATGAAAATTATAAGAGGCCGTTATAGACCGTTTAGAGAAACCATATTTCGGAAAAACCGCGTTCAACATTTTAAAATTTTTTATAGAAATGTTTTCTTATTACAGTAAATATTTTATAAATTTTTTACAGGTATTGAATCTATATATATACTATATATATACATATATATATATATATATATATATACTTTAAAGTGGTTTTGGGAGGAAAATATTATGTTGGGGAAAAGGTAATCCATTATTTTCCAATTCGAAATTTTAAACGAAGTCCTGAAGTTCTTATAAGATTGGGTGGATTACCTTTTCCTCAACCTAATATTATTTCACAGTTCCAGTTGGATTCCTATCTTTTGGCTCGTATAGAGTACGTCTCTGATACTTGCTCGCGAAGTACTTCTGTACAAAGCTCAGCTCAGTTCAGTTCATTTTCGTTATTTAAATTGTTTTATTGCATTTATATATTGATATTGTCAACTTCCCAGGAGGTCTCTTAAAAGATCGTGTGTTTCTCTAGCCAAACTAGCTTGACATGAAAATATTGTTGTTTAGCTGAAGTAATGCCGCTACTCTAAGCCCTTTATGTTTTCTTCTTATTTTTCTATTGCTAAGTTCGGCGAATAGCTTTAACGTATGCAGATTACGGTAAACATAATTTTTATAACTGAATACAAAAAGTTCGTTCAGAGAGTATATGGGATAATTACGAAGGTGCATAGGGAGTATAGAAAATTCTAGAAAATTTTATTACAAGATTTTGAAAATGCATTGAACTCTATCAATAGCACCACTGTCTTCTAATGATTTAATTAAAGGTTTACTTTCATTTATTGAGTAAAAAAAAAAAATTGAAATCCCTTGCAGAAATAACGGAAACGTCATATGCTTTGAAACTATACAAATCCAACAAAGTCAATGATAGTAGACAGGATAACAACCACAAATAGAAATAATGTAAAGGTAACATAAACGGGCTTTGTATATATTCATATATTTATATATTTAAAGAAAATATGAAACTCTCATACTGTAAGCATGCATTTAAGCATAAAAACGAAAAAAAAAAACGACGACAGCCGGCACGTGCACAGGTAGCAGTTTAAATATTGAATAACTAAAACGATCAACGATCGAGCAACAATAATGTATAAGTAACTGCATATAATACGAGGACGTCAAGTATGTAAGTAAACTGAATTGAACTGACTAGTTTGTATGGATGCTTAACGAGGATAACACCAACGCGTCTTGAAGCCAACTTACTTTTTCAACTAACTGCTTTATTTGTATGCTTCAGACAAAAAGGAAGAAAGTGAGTAATTTTATATTGAGTGATTTCCAATCTTTTAATTTAAAATTTTAGTTTTAATCATTGACGTGGAAGCGAGACAAACAGTCCATCCCTAGGGAAGGAAGTTCATCTAAGATAACATCTAATATTCACATCATTGTTCATTTAAGGGAGAACGGATTGTTCAAATTATAATTCCGGTTTGGTAACTCGCAGCAACACCTATGCGTATACAAAAAAATCCTTTTTTTTTCCTCTCTCTTCCTTTGAAAATGCATTTTTTATTTAAAACATCATCTGTTTGCGTTTTAAACATAAAAAAGCGGTAAAACGTACGAGAAATTATAGAGTGATTGAATACATATAACATATGTTGTGCCAGACTTATGTTTCGTATTCATGGTCGCACAAACACGGATACAATGTGATTTTGACTCTTGGCACTTTGTTCGAATAGTTTCAGTGTGTTTCGTGTTTATTTATTTATTTTTGTTATTCCTTTCGGTTACTCATGGCACAGAACCTTTGACCACCATATGACGCTGCTGTTGTTTTTTTTTTTTTTTTTTTTTTTTTTTTTTTTTTTTTTTTTTTTTTATTATTTATTTATTTTTTTTTACACGTGTACTACTGATATGTTTGTTTGATATGTGATCTTTGAAGCGATGAACTGCAAGGTTAACTAGAGATTTTTTTGGTTTTAATTAGTGTTTGAAGGAATTCTTTATAAACACATACACCCCCGATGCTATTCATTTAAAAGTAACCCTAAGGCATGCCAAGTGTAATTTGTCTAAGATATTATGATGATTTTCTTGGCAAATAAACCTGAAATATCGCATCTGTTTAATCTGGCTCTAGTTAACTAAATGAAAAACTAAATAAATGTAAATAGCGATAATTAACAAAAACATCGTTGACTTTAGCTAGGCATCAATTTTGAAAGGAGATATTCACACTATGCTACTAAGGTCGTACTTGCGCATATCGCTAGAAACAGATATCGTTTGCTGAAGACGAGTAGTTTCAAAGATTTAAATTGAAACATAATCTTAAATTGTGCAATCACAGTTTTTCCATTCTATGTGGGATAACAATTTCTTCGTTCGATTCGTTCGTTTAATAAAACATAATTTTTGTAATTAAGGATTTTAGCGACTTTATGCCCAACTTCAGTAAAGACAAGCCAAAGTCTTCGTTGCAACTAAAAAAGTGAAAATAAATATCTCTACAACATTATTTTGTTGTATTTTGGCCGGACATTGTGTCCCTTAAATTGGTGACTAATGTCTAAAAATTGAACAGAAGAGCACCACCTTTCATTAACGGCACGTCTAAGATCACGTAAATGTGTATGGAACAATATTTACTTTGATGGCATGGTCGATTAAAGAGATGACGGAACAAGAGTGAATTTGGTCTAAACTTAGTAAAAATAATCTTCCCGACATAAGACTTCTCATTCTTTATGTACTTTTTTCGTAAATGACTACAAGTCAATGCTTGTTGCTTACAAATTACCATAAGTCGTTTTGGGTATAGAACTTGCTTTCAGCTGCGGTGTCTTAATAAATATATAATTTGTAAAAAGGATTCGTTAAGTTAAGATTAAATCTTTGTAAAGCACTGCAGGTAAATATATTAAACGTTGCGATCGAATTGAAACAGAGTTAGCCATCCCTATTTATTTTAAAATTACAGTTCTAATCTAACAATTTCCTCTGGAGGAACAAACTTAGTCTAAAATCTTTCCATATCATTTTCAAAGGTTTATGTTTTTTTCTTTGCTTACTATCGCTTCTAATTTCTAAAATTATCTGAGCATTCCTTGCGAAATCGTACAAAGCTCTGATAGAAAATATAGATTATGAGCTATCAAGATGTCGACTGTGTGGATTGTCATTCTATCTTATAACCAAGCTTCGTACACAAGTTTGCAATTTCTTTCTTATTATTTATCTGAATCGCTTCGAATAACTGACGAAGTGATTAATTAGTTTGAAAAGTATAATTTCATTTAATAAGCAAATTTAAAGACTGACGATGATAAAAATAAATTCCTCCAACGTAATATATTGAAATATCCTAAGAATAAATACAGTTTAGCTAGAACCGCAGACAACCGTTAGAGTCGTTTATCGGGACTATAATCAGCGTGCGACCAAAACAAATTTATCGCTTTAATCGCATCAATTTAAAACTAGATTTCCCTAATAAAAACAAATTAGCAACATATGTCCGAGTTGTAAATCTGAACACCTTCTTTCAAAATTCAAGATGATCTAGAGTTATGCACAAAATGACTTGAAGTTCTTATTTTTTTATTTTTAGTACTTAATTATTAAAATCTTTTCACAAAATCTGAGGATTTTGCTTAATGTTTTTTTTTTTTCGCTCGGAAATAATCGCACCGTCCTTTTACGTTGCTAACACTATTTTTTACTTGTAAATGAAATAAAAGGAAGAAAACGAAAAAGAACAGCTACTAAAAACCAACATATGCTACAATACATAAAACCGCTGCATTACGTTATAAAGTTGTTTGGGTGTATGTGGAGAAAAAAAAAACTAAACATAACGATTTCTTGCTGTAGTCAACACGTTTGGTCTCTGACGAAGTTCCAATATGCAACAGTAGATTAAAAATGTTCAAAAAAAATCCTGTGCTCCTTACTCTTAGGGTACAAAAAAGCACCTGCTACTCCACAGCAACGAAAAAAAAAAAAAGGAATTCAAAACAGATACAATTTGTTGTGTGGTAATATCACTATTACTTCAGACCACAATTGGTGTAACAGCATTTTGAGCCAAGATTATGTTGGTTAACTGTTTTTTTGTTATTATTTTTTTTTTCTTCTCCTCATTTCATGCCACTGCTTTTACTCATGTCTTCATGGATTTAGTTTGATATCCTGTGTAGCAGAGGTTTTTATATCGTTTGTTTTTTTTTTTTTTTTAACCTTAAACCAGGAGAGCATGTCAATTTGGCTTTCGCATTTGTTACCTCTACTGTTGGAAACTTTATCAGGAGGTACATACATTCGTATGAGAATGTGAAACTAATCCCGGTACGTCCGTCTTTATGCTTGGATTCTCTAGACATAAGCTTTTAACACAAACCTTAAGAAAAATTCGTAATGTTTTCAAGCAAATTTCGAACCAAGGTATTAGAATATTTGACTTTCACGTTACACTGTCAACCGATCATTGGAATGTTTGAAAATTGTTTGAATAATTGATAGTTCTTTGTCATTTTCAATTTAAGAATCTTTCCGGAAAAGAAAAAGTCTATTAACAATGGATTTTCAGTTTGTTTTTTTTTTTGTTTTTTGACTGTTTCGGATGATGAATATCCGTGTATTACGCAAATGATCGGAATAAATCTTAGACTGAATCCGACAATATTTGCTTCGTAAGTGGTATTGTAAGATATTTTCGAATATTACAATCTTGAATATTTCAATCACTGGCTGGTAGAGACATAAAAATGTTTTTATTTTCTTTACGATTGAATTTGGTGACAATCGTTCGGCTTAAATTATATTTTATTTTGAGAGAAGAGTGCCTTTAACAAAAACTTAGATTTTTTTTTTTGTAGTTATTTTATCACATTGGTGAAGCGTGCCAACATTAAACCACATATATACAAACACATACCAGCAAAGCAAGACCTTATGCACTTTTTTTTTTGGCAAATCTGTGAGGCGCACGCTATCCTTAAACCGTTTAAGCTCGAACGACACGGTGATCACAGTTCACGTATTCATATGTATTTTATGGAAGTGTATGTGATTAGTGGAAAGAGTAAAAAACCGCATTTTTTACTGTTGTTGTTGCTTATATTAAACTAATAATCTCTGGCTGATCGTTTAATTTTAAATAAATGTTTTATTAGCTGAGCTTAACGTAATCATGTTTGTGCTTACTGCTTTTTAATATATATGCATATGTATATGAACGGCTGGATTCGAAATTTTGAATATCCAACAAAAACAGGAATTTCCATTGAAAATATTTAATTGAACCGTTTACGTCTTTTTCTCTTATTGCTGTTCTTTATTTATAGCTGTTTTTCTCGAGCATTTACTTATGCGAAATGATGAACATAAAACCCCAGAAAATAATATTTAAACCCCTTATGTGCATTATATCGCTTCAGTTGTGAAGGGGGCTAACAAATCAACAGTTGTTCTCGTGGTTGATTGTACTGTTGTGGCGTAAAAATCGTGTGTCGACCACGTGCCGTTCATTGCAACTGTTTTTTTTTTTTTTTTCATTTTCTTTTTTCTTTCGTGTGTCCGTAAATGCAAAAGTCAATGACGTCTTTCGCTCTTCTTATTCTCTTCTTCTTTACTACTGTTACTATTACTACTACTACTACCACCATAGGTGTATATATGTGAACTGCATCTCATAAACTATATTAAAAAGCACCTTGCACACCTTTATTTATCGTCCCCCTTCTTTTCACATGTGTGCGTATAGGGTATATATTGACAATTACGTCTTTTAAGTAATTCAAGTATTGTTGTCCGACTTTTCGATTTCTAACTTGTTTTTATATATATGCATGCATAAGCTATGAGGACATAAGAATCTTCACACTTCTTCACTTTGATTAAATAAAACAGAAATATATAGAATTGTTTTAATCTATCATCAAAGAAAGAAGTTTTATTACTGGATACCAATATTCGTAATACCAATAAATTTGCATATAAGAACAGGTATATTTTACTGTTTAAGTATAATATATAAATTGCAAGTGTAACAGAAGGGGTCTTAGTAACTTGCAAGTTCGTTATGTCAATGAAAATAAAATATTTATCTTTTTTTTATTAGAAGAACAATGCTTTTCGACTCATATCTGTACCGATGTTTTTTCGTTTGTGCTCTTGTCAGTTTTTGAATCATCAAAATTTCAAATTTAAAAATGAGAATTTTTATAAAAGCCAAAATAATGGATATTTTTCAGAAAAGCAAAATATATATTTATTTGAATTTAACGGCTGTCAAAAGCATCTATTACTGCCTAACAACATAAGAACATTAAGTCACGTCTATGAAATTTTTTTGGTTTTCATAGCGATACTAATATATTATCGCTCAGGCAAATTGTCATACATTTATCTTGTACGCTTTTATAGATATCTCATAAATGTACTTGTCTCTCTCTCTCTCTCTCTCTCTCTCTCTCTTTCTCTCTTTGCCTATCTCTCCCTGCCATTACTAAGAGTGGGCTTTTTTAACACTAGTTTGTGTCTTCGCTAAGATCTATTTTACAATTAGGAGGCATTGAAGAGGAAACAAAATTACCATAAAAATTGAATAAAAATACAAAATATAAATATATATATAGATCTGAAAGTTTACGTAATTCTGAACAATGTGTATTTTTGTTTTCTCGATAAACAAATTTCATTTTCTCAGAAGTTACGGTACTTCAAATAGTGTTAACGGGCGGAATCCGCCAATTTGTGTATCGCGGTAACGGTGATAATCGCGATCGTTGCAAATTAAGTGTTGTGATATTAAAAAATTTAATAAAAAGAAGTAAAAAAAAAAAACTGAAAACTGATAATTAAAACACAGCAATTCCCAAATATGAAAATAGAATAATACAATTTTGTTGTGTCTATGATTGTGGTGTTGGGCATTGACTTAAATCAAAATAAATGACTTTCTTGACCGAACAGTGAAATTGAATCAATCATTTTTTTTTTTAACACAAACCCGCAAAAATTATAACAAAATTATTTTTCAAAACCAAACTCGATGCACGCAGTGGACGCCCCATGTTGATAAAATGCTGCCTTTCGTCAAAGATCATCTTTAAATGATTTAAAATTATAATCAAAATTCTTTCCAAGGCGTAGCCAATTGAGAAAATTTCTAATTTCCCTTAGAAAAGATTTTGTCCACATGTATCTATAGAGCTGACCTGAAGGCAGAGCTGTTGATTACAGCAACAATTTAACTCTAAAAAGCGTGGATATCGTATTTGTTCTATTGGTTTTTTGAAACTATTAGTTCCATTCGAATTTACGTTAACTAGTAAAAAAATGAAAAACATTATCTGCTACGACTTAAAATCGCATCTACTTGTATTTCGATGTAATTTTTGCATCCGCAACGGCGTAATTTGTCAACAGGAATCATTTCTTTATGTTTTTCGAGAAACATCGAAATTTGTATTCATTTTTTTCAGTTTTAGATCTCATACAAATTCTGTATAATTTTACTTTTATTTAATTCTTCCTGATAGGTTTTGTTTCCTATAACGTAGTTTGTTTATATAAAACAAACAAGCGTTTGCCTCCTTTTTTAAAATATACTATTTCATAATGAATGATAGCAGCGACAGCTATGGTGAGAATGATACATACGTACAAAAATTTAATTCTCAATTCTTGTCTCGAAAAAAGTGAGCGGTAACAAAGTTGTGCTCGTTTCAGTTTTTGGCTATCTTCCTCTCACATTTTTTTTTGGTTCGTTTATATTTAGGTTTTTTTCTTGACGGTAGATTTTTGAATCAAGATGTTTAGTACAGAAATACACCATCTTATTATTTATAGAGTTTTTGCTCGTTGCGATTTTTAGCCAAGACAAGACAAAAAGCACAAAAATGTTGGGTTAACTTAGTGGGCTATTTTCCCTTCGTAAATTAGATGTTCTATTTTCATTGTTCATTCTAGGGGTACATTCAGTCTGTCCGTTTCTTTGCAACACTCCGAAGCATCAAATTTAGAATCGGTTTTAGAGTGTCCATCTGTGTAATGTTTGTGACAAACGTTCTTTTGGTCGCAAAAATGCTGCTATCGCTCTCCAATCTAGCAGAAAATTGGAAATTTTTACACCCAGATCGGTATTGTAAATGGGCAAATCGATCAAAGGGCATGTCTACTTTATAATATGAGCTGCAAGCAGCTCTGCTTTCAGAATGCTCACTACTCATAGAGTCCACAATAAAAATTTCCTCGATATTCCATAACAAGTAGTAAAATTACATTCGGCTGTACCGAATCTTTTATACCTACTACCTTTATCTTAGAGAAAAGGTAGGTACAAAGCTAAATTTCAATATTTCTATAATAGGATAGGCATGGCAAATATTTTCCACTTATATGGAATATCGTGGAAATTGCTTTCATGAAGTAAATGTCGAAAGACACTTACCGTCTCGATACCGCAGACAGAATTAATACAATTTGGCCGAAAAGTTTTAAAGCGTGCGATATGTAGACCTGATATTGTAAAGTTAAGTATTACTTATGTCTGTTCTCAATCTTTCTCATTGCTCGGAATTTAGAAATATTACGGCGTTATAATATTGTTATATCTTATAGTTGAGAAAATAACATATAAGATGATCTATACATGTTTTCATAACATATTCTTATATCAATAAGTGTATTCTTCGTTTAGACTTGCCAGGACTCAATGTGTTTTGCAAAATTCGTAAAGACTAATAATTAAATAATCGATTTTCAAATTTCTTGAAAATTTTAATTGTTTTTTTTGTTTTCTTTTAATTTA
Source organism: Glossina brevipalpis (assembly GCA_000671755.1). NCBI lineage: Eukaryota > Metazoa > Arthropoda > Insecta > Diptera > Glossinidae > Glossina > Glossina brevipalpis. The sequence continues at coordinate 195,997 of KK351012.1, forward strand.
CTAAAAGCGTTCGAAAACTATTCGTTTCGATATTTTCTTTATTGTTGTAGCCTGTTCATGGTTCGATTATTTCGATATCGATCTTATAGAAAATTTCGATTTAGCTAAGCTGATCGAATGCTTGTTTTAACATCTGGTTGCACAAAGCAGCAAACGGGTTTATCTCCACGAGCTATAAATGAAAAAAATCATTCTCTATGAGTTCGAATGTAAATGAAATTATTTCAATAATTAAAATTATTTCACCTGAATTTTGGCAAATTGACTGCCCATTTTAGCGGCTTCTTCAAAATCAAGCCTAGCATTACTTAATTTATTCTGTTTTCGATATAAAACGCCACGTTGACATAGCGCATGGCATTTAGTTTTATATTGTATGTCCGCATATTCAATGGCTATATCAAGATCTTTTAAAGCTTCTATAATAAGAAAAAAAATATATAAAAGATCAGTAAAGATTTGGATAAATTAATGGTTCATTGAAGAAAATATAGTCAAATATATATATATATAAGTAAATGTTTTATATTTTAAATATAAAATTAAATCAGTTTTCCAACTTTTTCCGCCAGTGATAAGTTTTGGGCTGTGCTATAATATTTCCTATAATTGTGGTTGACGCCTGCAGAAATTTCCAAAAAACAATTTATAAATAACTTTTTCAAGGCGAATAAAACTTTTAGTCTTAGCTAACGGCTTTATTGTCACAGCGATGACAACCATGAAAAATAAAGCAAAACAAAATATTTCCGTTATGTTTGGACAACATAAAAAAATATTTTTCACTATCCCTATAAACAAAAAAAAACAGTAAAGTAAGACGAAATAATTGTATTTATCAGTCCATTTATCAAAGGCCCCCAAAGGGAAGTTTCTAAACAAAAATCTTTTAAAGTAACCTTCCTTCCTGGATAACTCTTTTCCAATAGCAACTATTTCAATAAGTCATAAAGATTCCGTGACCCCTGGTTTTTCTTGTCTTGTCCAAATCTTAGGCTAAGTTTTAGCTAAATATTTGAGAGGTTGTATTTCATTTGCTGTTGCTTACGTTTGCTTTTGTGGGCCAACTTGCATACGACTGTTGTTCCTCGCAAGGTATTTGTTATCACTTTTCTTGCAAAGACGAAAGCCGGATAAACTGTAAACGTCAAGAAATCCCCGGGCTTATTAAATCTCAGATCTAATTCGAAAATCACTTTACTCAAATCGCTTCAACAAGCATCAACAAGCATACATTATTGCAATTATACGCTTTTGTCATTGGTTATAAGATTACATCTAAAATTTACATTAAATCACCATTTACTCTGCATATTAATTAACAGAATGTAATAATTGGGATTATATACAAAAATTCAGGTTTTATTTTAAAAATTAAAAAAAAAAAAGAAATCTCTAAACATAGTAAAATCATGTAACTTGATTAGATGGTAACTGCTGACTTTGTTTTAATAAATAGATGGATGGATGGTATGAAATGGAGTGATGATGTAATAAATAATTCACACCTACCTTCATCTCGTCCAGCTAAGCGTAATGCTTGAGCCCGATTATTATAGATTGAGGCTCGTTTGGATGTTAAATTTAAAGCCTCTATAAACTTATTTAAAGCTTCATTCAAATTTTTATCTTCCGCGAGTTGAACACCTTCCAATTCCAAATGTTTAGATTTTTCTAAAATTTCAATGTCATAATCGGGATTATCGTTATCTACTAAAGGCACAGATGAATCCGAATTTATAACTCCAGGTGCCAAACTAGAAGTTAATTCTAATGGATTAAATACTGAGTTTAAAACTTGTTGATCGTGTTCACTTAAACACGCTTTTGTTATGGTTTGAGGCATTTCTCTTCTCAAGCTCTTCCGAAACCGACAAATGCTACCAAATGGGCTTGCAGTTTGGTAAACACTAACTATGAACGTTTCTCTTGATCAGCTTTGAACCGTTTTAAAATATTGTTTGCTTTCTACGTCGACGAATATTGTTTTGCTCTTATTTTATTTTTTTTTAATGCGTTGTAAGTGATATGCAAATAAAATCGATAAACCGGTTGCATATAGTATAACCAAATATCTTTTATTCAAATGAACTTATACAAAAAAGCAGTGACGTGGTATTATTTTAATGTAGGGTTACTGTATATTGCATATATACAGTCTAAGGCAAAAAAGAAAAAAAAAAAACTCAATTATTCTTTAAATTGGTATTTTTATACTCATCGCTTGCAGGCGAATTGCATTAATTTTGTCATTTCGTCTATAGCCTCCAAACCTAGAGACTACATAAAGCTCATATATTGTCTTAATGGACGTGAGATGCCCATCTGGTTGTTTTTTGCTTTAAATAAATTGGTTTTTTCAATTTTATACTCAAATATACTTTCATGTTGTAGTATTTTTCAAGCCTAACTCGGTAGTAAGAATAATAGAAATTGTATTAATTTCGCTTTCGATATTGGCCCGCAGCATAAACCAGTGACTTTAAGTTGCGTTTAAGTCACACGAAATTAGCGGACAATGGTTTCTTTTTATTTTTTTCATCGGCCGCATCATTCGTTGCCTCGTTCTCTTTTTTGAAAGTCCTTACCGTAATTATCCGACTCTTTTTATTTACCTCAAAGAACATCGCTCGACGCCACCACGTCGAATTTGGTTGTTATGGGCAAGTATTGTCCGTTAAAGGTGTAAATTGGTGTCATTGATCTTCTGGGCGTGAACCATACAACAAAAAGTAAATTATAAATATAATTGATGAAAGACAACGATGTTCTCCTAGCACGATTTTTTTTAAACGAATATCAGTTAGCAAAGTATTATGATAATATAATTATATAATAATAATAATTATACATATCGTTATATTGAAACCGAATTTCAATAAACACTATTAAATATTGGAAACTTTGTCAAAGCACGCACTCCATAATGAAGTGTAGGGCTAGAACAATGAATGTTTAATACATGGGCAATCTTCTTTGATTCGTAATGTAATTTTAACTGAAGCTTTGCTTTTTTTTTTTGGTTTTCGTAAAAAACCAGGCGGTTTTTAAAGGGTCGCAGGAAACTTATTTGATGACATCTATTGGACATGGAATACTTTACTTCCATAACTCCGTTGACGGTAGCTATTGTTTTTTTCATGTATATTTGGATAGTATGTATAGAAGTACGGTGATCATGAAGATGGTTTATACGTAGAGAAGGGAGGAAACAGAAAATGTTGCTTTGTTTCTTTTGGTAATAAGAATGTGATTTTTTCATTTTTTTAAAAACAATTTATTGAGTTTTTGTTTGTTGTTTTGCTTTTGCAATATTTTCCTCCTTTTAAACAATAGTAGTAATAATTATATAATTAATTAATAATTATAATAATAATAATGATAATAATAATAATGATAATAATAATAATAATAATGATAATAATACAATTTTATTTATAATTAAATGTGTACTGTGTAAATACCAAGGACAATAATATTAATTTTTTGATCAAATTTTTTTGTTTAAATGTTAACAAACAATTTCGATCTAATTAATTACATTATATAATATTAATAGTATTTTTTTTTGTTTAGTAAATTGGCGCTTGTATATATCTTGTTTTTTATTTTATTTTATTTTCATTGTTTTTTATTTGTTTGCTAAATTAATAACGCCTGCATCATAAATTAAAAATATATTTCTGTTTTTTATATATTAATTTTTAGTAATAATAATTATAATAATAATTTATATGTGTATGAGCTTATTCAAATGTTTACCTTTAAAATTCATCGGTTTTTTTTTTTTTAATAATAGAAAAACTTTTAATAAAAACCAGTTAATTTACACAAGTATTAGAATATATAGTTCGCTCGAGTTCTAGGCATTCGATGATAAACAAAATATGTAAAAATCTTTAAAGTTTTCTGGTTTAAATAAAAAGCTTGCAAACCAAGCCAGACAACCACAAAACTAACACTTTCAAGCTTTTCAAAATCTTTCCGCTTTCTTTAATTTTTATTAAATTTTTATTTGAAATTGTACTCCTTTAGATATCTTTAAGTTATAATATTAGGGTCTTGAAACAAAGTTGGAGTCCCTAAAAAAAAAAGCCAGACGTTCCAGAAACTTTGCAGAAGTTTTAAGATACTTTTAAAACAATTGGAAATTTTACATATTTAGAATTTTTGGTATTTTGACAGCTCCAACAGTGAATAAACGAGCAGATGAAAAATTGCGATGGCGATTGAATTAAATTTAAAATGCCTTGGCGGCTTCCAGATTTCTACGATTCACAAATATAATAAAATCATATTGTCATATTCGTCTTGGAGCAACCTCTAAGTATCGATTAAACGGATATATTATATTATAAAATATATATATTATAAATAATAGAAAAAAAAGATTTAATTGCATCTCTGCTAAATAAACCAGAATTTATATCGATATATTTTGCAATTTACAAGATTTGTTTAAGAAAATGTCAATTTTTTCGCTTTAAATCAATTTTAGGCGTCATTTGTAGGCAATTCATACATCACCAAATAAACAGAGATGTTTCTGGAAAGATACCTTATTGTAAAAGGGTGAAGTAAAGAAAACTTTACACATGAACGCACGAAAACTGTTTAATTTTTTATGCTGAATATTCAAGCCGCTTTGATACATGCTTTTTCCAATTTTCAAATCATTATTCGTTGTAATTTATAAATTGTTAATGGAAATGTTTTTAAAATTGCAACTGATGTGGTAAGAGTGCATTAAGTTTGTACCGATGAATGCAATACATATAATCAGTTAAGAGAGATCCTTCTTTTATTATACCAATTAATTCAAGATCATTTTTTGAATCGGGGTATATGCTTACCCGTTCGTGTATGTTCCACATAGAAACTGTAAATTTTTCGAGATATTTCAATGTAATTTGGTACATTTGGTATTGTGAAAGAACTTCGAATGGTTCTGCCAAATTTGAAGCCGATATCTCCACTTTTGCGGCCAGAAGAAAGTTTACAACAGACATTACACAGACTGAGAGACGAACAGACGGACGTGCCTAAATCGATTCTTAATTTGATGCTGATCAAGAATATATATACTTTGTAGGGTCTCTGAAGTTTCCTTCTGGGCATTACAAAGAAAATGACAAAATGAATATACCCCTTACTTTCGACGGTGGGTATAAGTTAGTAAAGTATTTTGCTTGTTATGTGCATTTGAATCAAAATACGCTACAAATGACAAGTCACAATATATTTCACCAGCGAGAACTGTTATCGAAAACAAACAATATATGATTTAAATATCAATACGATTTGTAAATGCTTTTTTATCCTATTCCTCAATTGACCATTTAGATATGAAAATAAACCTGGTAGTGAAGATGTCAGTGAATTTCGAGGATCACTATAAAATTGCTCCAACTAAATATATTACTAAATAGTAGATTACATTACCTTCGTCTTCAATACTTTTCAAGTTTTTCAGAGATTAAATAAAAAATCTTCTATGGTGTTACTAAAAGTTTTTAAAGTAACAAGACTTTGCACATAATTACGTTACGTGACGTTAACACTTTTTTTCAATACTAAAAACACATTTTAGAACAAGTAAAAATATGTTAGGTACATGCATGTATTTTGATCAGCAACTTGTACAGTTAAATATGATGAAGTAAAGGGTAATACCAGTATACGTAAAGGTTAAATTCTATGATTTTAACTTTCCTCTACCTAAAATAACTGTTTTCCATTTAGTATTACTAAGTTATTCAGTGCATAGACAAGCTAATCATGGAACGCTCAAAATTGCATTTTCGACATTTATTACTTTTGTTGTTTGAATTGAGAAAAACTTTTAAAAGCTTATGGTGATGCTGTTCCATCATATCGATGGATTCCATCATTTCGATGATTCAAAAGCGGCGATTTCGATGTCAATAACAAAGACCGGCCTGGAGGGCCAAAAAAGTTCAAATACTGGGAAGCGCAAGACTTATTGGACAAAAACCCAGCTCAAACTCTCAAAGAACTTTCTAGGAGCTGTTTGCATACGATGGGAAAAATTTAAACGAGAGAAAATATCTACCACATATGTTGGTTGAAACTGGCATTTTGAATCGTTTTAACATCGCAATTTCAGTGTTTATTAGGCCAAAAAAAAGAAAAGTTATCTGGATCTGCATCTACTGCGGCAATCTCAAACGCAAACTGTCATGACTTAGTCCAGGAGAACAATCCATATTAACATCGAAGCGGAACATTCATGGCCAGTTTTACTGAGCATGTTGGGATCAGCGAGGAGTGATGTATTACGAGCTACTAAAACCGTATGAAACTGTTACTGCAGATGTCTACCGACGTTCATTGATTAAGTAGGACAATGTATTGTTGCAAAAAAGACCAGCAATAGCGGCTAACAGACGCAAAGTTATTTTCTTGCATGACAACGCTCGATCACATGTTGCACGAGTTATCAAGAATACATTATTGCAGCTCGAATTGGAAGTTCTATCATACTCAGCGTACTCACTGGACATAGCTCCTTTTGATTACTACTTGTTCAGATCGATGCAGTACGGCTAGATTGGCAAGCGATTCCACAAAATTGATGAAGTGTCACATATCGTGAGAATTATTTTTTATATAAAAGGCCATCAAAGCCTGCAAAAGTCTAGAAAAGTTCAAACGTATGTGCACCTTTTCAAGGTAGAAATACGTAAAAATTTTTACAAGTCCCGATTCATTGATAGCAATTTCTTTAAGATAAATATTAAAGCTTTAGTAGCTTTGAAATCTGGGCTGTAATCGTGTAACTTTTTGAGAGAAAGAGTTTTTTCCAAATTGTGTTTGTAAGACAAACAGCTGTGAAAGGGAAACATTCACAAACCTAAATATATTGTTCACTCTTTGCAATCAAAATTTGTACTTTTTATTTAAGTAGTTAGAAATTTCTAAATTAAAGTTTTGTAAAATTTTATTTAATTTTGCATGTTGATCATTTTTTACCAAACGCAGTTTGTTTATAGAAAACAAAGAAACGTCAGTTTATCTCTCATTTTTTATGGCTTTCTCAGTTATTAATCCATTGTATTGGAAAATTTCCCGGCGTGTAGTGGAAGGTTAAAGATACTATTACATGAAACTAAAAAAGGCGACACTCATCAGTGGCCTTGCAAAAGGTTAGTCTAACATTTCAAAAGCGATACTGATTACAGCTTTGGAGGATAATTCGGTGCGCAAAAGGCAATCTCCAGAATAAAACATGGTGAGAGTTTTTGATAAAGTTTAGTCATGTAAGCAAATTTACTGATAAAAATCTCCAAATACGCTCTCTTATTTACGTCAGATCTGTAGATAGCAAAACTGCTATCTCCAGAATCAAAAGATTTTATCGAAGACTCTCACCTTCTCCCATTCTAGAGATTACCATTTCTTACATAATTACCCTCCTGAGTTTACATGAAAATAGTAATATAATATAGACATTTACTAGTTTCACTAAGGATGGCGCTGTCTCAAAAAATATATGAAAAATAACCCAAATTTCAGGCTGTAGTTTGATTTATTTAAATGAATGCTTTTTATATGGAGGCATATAAAATTATAACTCAAATTTTTTATAAAACAGCCTACTAGAAATTGTTTATTGAATAAAATTTTATAGTCAATAATTTCGGATACTAACGTACAGTTCATGTAAAAAACAAAAAATACGTAGAATTGTTAAAAAAAATTTTAAATTATCCTTAAGAATTTACTCCTCCTTGCCTAAGTTATGCACGTACATGTGAAAAATGTATTGAACGATGAATTTGGATGGTACGTGTGAAAATATATATAAGGTAGACTCACACAGGCCCACAAGAGCACTTGCATTTGTATTGTTCGTAAAAAATGGAAATATTTGATTAGCTAACCGACACATCTATAACTAGTATTAAAATATTTGTGTTTATACAAACGATGGAAGGGTGTGTAAGATTCGCCCAAACGTTAAAATAACGGTTTCTGCATGTGTTTTTTATTTCCAAAATACGAAGTGCCCTATATTATTTTAGGTGAAACATATTTTATAACAGGGCCGCAGACTACTTCATTCAAAAATAAATTGAGTTCAAGACCGATTTTCTTCTATTTCCGCCCGCAGCTTTCCTTTGAATAGTAACCTTCATTAACTTAATTATTTAACTTCTTGTATATTTATTACGAAAGCCTCAAAGTATGTTTCAAAAATTTGATGCTTTGGATCAGCAAGCTCTTTTTATAGTTTATTTTTCTATCATTTAGTCAATACAAATACTCTTGCATTTCATTATTACACTTGTGCAGGGCACAAACCAAATATTCTCCGCAACTTGTATATGCTCGCTGTAGTTTGTGTTTAAGCTCCCTACAGTCAGTATATACTTCCTGCAACTTCTAAATCCCTCTATAACTTTTAGCAAAAAGAAAAAAAAAAGAAAAATTCGTTAGATACGCATCGAAAAAACAAAATAGAGTAAAGAAATTAATTTAAAAAACCAAGAAGTATTGTTTAAAGTGAACGCAAATTGTGAAGTGATTGAAGTTCTAACGTAATTAATAAAATTATATATATATAAAAGTAATAAAATTTCACTAAATTTTAATTATCATTTAATTTAATTAAATTTATTTAAATGATTTAATTATCAGATAAATTAATAACAATAAATCAAACATTTAACTATAAGGAAAAGAAACAGTTTTCATTAAAAAGAAAAAAAAGTAAAACAACAAAAATTACATAGAACAAACATTAATACTTTTGCTTTTATGTCTTTAGAATTCTAATGATTCTGAATAGGCTATTATGTATTTAGGAAATATTGCACGCGAAAACAGTTTAACAAGTGTTTGCTAGGAGACTATCACAAATTTGTACTCCCGGTGTTAATTGTGGATTGTTTCCAGATAAATAGGCGAAACTTTTGATAATTTATGAAGCACAAATGGAATAAAAAAGCTCTAATTACGCGTTTTTAGAAAATTTCGCAACAAATAATTATTAAAATTAATAATTATACCGTTTCGGTACTACAATTTAGAAGTAGCTAGCAATTTAAGAAAAATATTTTAATCTCGAAAATGTTTGATTTAAATTGAACTGAACAATGAACGATGCTTCACTCCGTTCTATAAAATGCATTTTCAAAATATCTACAGTAATTTTGCTTTTCAATTAATTACAACATCATGAAACTTTTTAACTATTTTTTCGTTTTTCCTTTCATTTTATTACAGCTTCAATTTTACAAACCCACTCTAGGTGCTATTGCTATCGGTAGTTATAAGTTTTAGATAAATTGCATTCGCATTTATTGTATATATATATTTATATACATGTATATATATATTGTATATATATATATATATATATATATATATATATATATATATATATATATATATATATATATATATATATA
>KK351012.1:205440-400139 GCA_000671755.1 Glossina brevipalpis
TATATATATATATATATATATATATATATATATATATATATATATATATATATATGTATATATATAAATATATATATACGTATATACATAAGTACAAACAAACAACCCTACACACACACACACAACGTTAAGCTCGGGTTATTTTGAGGGTCACAGGTAGCCGATTCTGATCGGTCTAGGCCCAATCGGCACGTATCGAGGGGTATATTTGTAGACTAGCTGCGAATACTTAATAAACTGTCCCCAACCAAAAAGGACAGAGGAGGACGAGCGACTGAAAGATCGTATAACCCCGCGAATATTCGGTGACAGGACGTGTACGCGTCGTCTTTTAAATAGTTCCTCACTTCCGGCAACGAATGAGATAAACATATGAATAGAGCCTATGTACAAGTATCAAGACCAAGTCCGGTAAGGTCTTGACAAAAATGAGATGGCTCACGCATGTTTAAAAAAATTATGGCAACCCCTTTCTCACAGAGACCTCCTTATACTGACGTGGATATTCAGGACAGGAAGAAAGACCCAACCCCAATAATCACGAAGGATGAATTTCTGGGAGCCAGCAAGAATAGTTACACTTGTTGTGAAGAACTCGGCGGATTGTGAGAGCATTTGCAAAGCCCTCATAAGAATACAGATTCCAATACCATACCATAACGACTCGCCACTCGAAGCATATGTCGATGTACAGGAGCGACAGCGGGACAGAGCTACACAAGTATAGCCTGAGAGTACCACAAGGATCGGTCCTTGGGCCACTTTTGTGGAAGATCACTACGACGATGTACCGAAATTACAGTTCTTTGACTTTGTTGATGATATAGCGGTCGTAGTAGTCGCAAAGTATGTCAAACATACTAAAGATGAAGACTAAAAAGGCAGTTGCAATAGGAAAGGATTGTCTGAAAAAGAACGACCTAAAACTAACCGAGCATAAAACAGAAACACTGCTAATGCGCAACCGAAAATGTGTAGAAATCTGTGACGTTCGGGTCAGGGAGAATACTTTACAATCATCCTCTGTGCTCAAATCCCTCAGAGTCATGATAGACCGTAGACTCCATTTCAAGCATTATGTGAAATACGTAACATGGGCATTCAAGCATCTTTAGCGAGAATAATGCCAAATATTGTAGGACTGAATACAGCCAAGCGGAAAATTATAGCAACTGTGACGACTTCGCTTATAACGCATGCGAATTCAGTACGTATGTATTCGACGTAAAATCGATATACTGAAAACTGGCGGCAATATATCGCATTAATACTCTAAGGCAGATATGTAGATTTCGAACGCTGTCCGAATAAGCTGTGTTTGTGCTTGCAGGCAGTTAATCAGTCGACATTTTGGCTGATGAGATGAGCCGCTTCTACTAACGACGTCGTAGTAACAAGCGATCTCTATGCAGCATAAGCGAATACGAGTACGAAGTCTCTGTGGGGATGTAGCGATTACGATGGGAAAGAATAACAAAAGGAAGATAGGCTTTTGATCTTATCCAAAACATTTTGCGATGATCCAAAAGATGACGCGAGGAGCTAAATTATTATCTCATGCACAGATTGAGGTGCGATAGGTCGCTGCGCCTACAGAAGAAGATGAAAGATGAAACGTTGGGTTTGAAAACACTCGCTCTCAAACGACACCCGGTGAGATATTGCAAGACTGGAATGCCGCAAATGCATTCTGGAGTAAAGTGCTCGAAGAGCTGCGACGACTAGAGCGACAGCGGATGGAGAGAAGACCAAACGAAAGCCAACAATATAGCCCATTAAGGTCCCACCAGAAGTAGCGTACGAAATTTAACCAGCCTCCGCGCCATGGATGGCGAATCGTATATGCTACTAGAACCGGCTAGTAGTATCTATAAAGATAACCAGCTCCAAAAAGAAAACACACGCACACAAAGAGATAGATGGAGCAGGCGGACAGACAGCCATGTGCATGTGTGTGAGTTGTTTGTATGAATATATATTATTTATATGATAATAATTAATATCGATAACTAACTCAAAGCAAGTCGCTTTTCTTTTTTCTTCTTTGTCTTTTATAATTTTCCTAAATTTTAATGCCTGATTGGTTATACATATATATGCACTTTATTAATTACTATATCATTTGTTTTTGTTGAAATTTTTATAACATTTCTTTTATCTGATTTTCGTAAAATACAAAATGAAGGCCTGTAAATATTAATACAAAACTTTTCTTTTGAATGAGCTAATGAGGTTGTTTTACAATTTAAATTAAGTATATTACAAGTATTTTCATTTAATTATTTCGTTTGCTTTTAAATATTTTACATACAGTTTAACAATTAAGCATTTAAAAGTTTTACAAACAAGCTGTTTTAACTGGTTTTAATTCTTCTTCGCTGTCATTTTCTTTTTGATTTTTTTGTTTTAATCAACAGTATTCACTAACTTCTACTTTTTTTTTTATAGATCACGTTAGATCTTTTATTTATTACATCACTGAGACAGAGGGAAAACAAAAAAGAAGAGAAAGAAATAAAAACGCGCGCTTTTTGAAAAGAGCAATTTTGGTTTTATTTTTTTTTAAGAACTTATCGTAAAGGAAAATACAATTTTCAGACATAAAATTTTACAGAATCGTTACTAACTTTTTATAAGCAAAAAAAAAAAAGAAAAAAAGATTTAAAAAAAAGGTAAAGCAACTTATTATCATTCTAAAATTGATATTACTCACTCAACGAAAGTAAAAGGGTATCCGCTTAAAGCGGAGGTTGGTATGATCAATACGGATTCTGAATTCTTTTCTTTAGAAATTTAGGTTTAATTTGGAACGTTGTCTTAATAGAGTAGTATGCGGGAGCATTTGTAATAGTGATTACTTTACTAACTCCAGTCTGAGCTGTATCAGCAAATTATTGCACATTTACTGTCTAGGTATTAACATCATTCTATATGACTTTGTAAGAATGCTTTTTAGAGAGATGACGAAAACTGAATGATATGCGCTATTTTCGGAATAAAGCCAGGAGATGACGAAATCCAAATATCATTTGAGATTGAAAAGGCATCCCGAGATAATATGAAAGAGACTTTGGATTGGATTACTCATAATTTGATCCCTAGTTAATGGAAATTAATAGATCCGTTAAGAATGTGTACCTATATACTTACAGCTACTAATATACATATTCTTATGTACGTACAGATGCTTATACACGTACACAATTATACACATATACATACCTATATTATAAATATATACATCCAGTATAATATATTGCTTAATCAAATATTAAGGTCAACTATCGTGGTATGGCCTATTGTGAATTCTTTCGTATTTGAGTGTAAGCTCCGTGGACCTTTCAGCAATTTTTGCAATGTAATGAAACCGATATGGCGATATCGTTTTGGATCGACTGAAGAAGTAAAATCAAATTAAAAATTTACTCTCTTAGATAATGAACTAAACGAGCATATCTCATTAACTTTCCAGATGATTTACCTGAAGTTTGACATAAATGGCAGTTAGCTTGGGTTAAATATCAATGCAGAAGGAAACTGAATTTATATTTGCCGATCACTTTAAGTTAAAATCGTGTGACAAACCTCATGTTAATATACTTTTATACCTGTCACCAACCGATAGTTCGAATAAGTATTTTGTCAAAAGATTTGCGCCTCGCAGAAGGAAGCTTGGGACCTCCTATAATTTGTATATATTGTTAATCACTATCTAACTCTGAATCGATCGACGCAAGTCTTTTTGTCCGTCTATGTGCTTTTGGTAAAAATTTGGGCCGATGGCAAAAAGATCGAAGGAGGCGCCTACCGCACAACATGAACTGAGAGTTTCCCCGTTTTTAAAGCAGAAATGTTGGCTTTTTCTAAAATTACTCGTAAACCGCATAGGTTCACCCAAGCGGAAGATCTTGCAGAAATTAAAAAATCCCGCAGAAAAATAAAAAAACAGCCTCGCCCGCCCAATATAATAGAGTAATAAAATTTAATTTTTTCGAATATTTTTAAAAGAAACATGGTGGGTATAAAAGACTCGGCCATAGCTGAATATAATTTCTGACTTGTTTATTTTATATGATTAATTGTGCATCTCAGAATGCTTCAGAAATTGTATAAAAGCATAGTTTGGATATATCATTCGTTAAAGACGTCATACAAGTTTTTATTCTTCTTGACTCTGTCGGATCTTGCAATCAAACGTCGGACAAAGGTATTGTTTCGTAAGTGTATCAAATTCAGAATGATCTTAAGTTGAAAAAATAGCGATATGATTTAGAAACTGAATAATTGTAAAATTTTTTTTTTTCGCTATGACACACTGTTTGTAAAACCATCGGAGTTTCTAGTTTTTATAAAATTTTGTTTTTGTTCACTTCAAATATGAATTAACATTTTTGTTTATGCATTTTAATTAAAAAAAGGAAGAAGTTTACCAAAATTTTAGAATTTTATCTTTTTCGTATGTTCGATAATACTTTTGTTGTTTGAGCTCTTTAACCTCTGTGCTTTACGTTATCGTTTTTTGCTTCTAGGAGTTCAGAGAATATGTATTTCATTTATTTTTGTAATTTAGAGATTTCTATTTTAGTTTTCTATGCAGCGCAGTTCAGTATTTAGTTTTCATTTGTCATTTTTTATTGCTTTCTTTTTTGGTATAAGTAATTTTCGAAATGCTGCCCTGTCGACACTTTCACCTTTCTTAATGCCAATCAACCTCAGTTTCTTTTAGATTTAAGTTTTTACTCTTAATTTTTTCTTTTGAATTTATTCAAATAAAAATAACAGATTAATGAAAGTCCTATAGAAAAGTTGCCTCTCATTTATACCAATAATAGAGATTTTCACTAATTGGTTCTATTGAATTCCTGATTATTATTTCTTGTGAATTTATATGTTTTCAAGAGAATAGAAATGTACGTATGTAATAAAAATAGAATAAATACAATATTCAGACTAGCCAGGAAGTTTTCATACACGAAATATATTTGAAAAAATTTCAAATTCTTTAAAAAGGCTGCTAATTCGAGCGACCAATTATTGTGAAAAATTAGCAAAGTTATGGAGATATGTATACATGAGAGACATCTTTTGTAATAATGATTGCGCGTTTTCCTCTCCGGTTTCTTTTTGTTAGAAAATTAAAAATGATTTAATGTAAATATTTACTGTAACTCGTTTACCATGTGAATATGAATAATTTTGAAATAAGTGTTGCTGGTGTTGCGTTATTATTCTGTTCCATTTCTTTTTATTTTTATTTTTTTTTATAAAGTAGTGCGCTGTGCAATAATTGTACTTAATTTGTTTATTGCTATAATTTTGTTTAGTTTTTTTTTTTTATTTTTAGTATTTCTTTTGAATTTATTAATGTTGATGTGTTTTGTAAAGGATAAGTGTGTTCACGCATGTTATGTGGTAATGAATCTCACAGGTTTTTATTTTATACGAAAAAGTTATTTTTTCTTATCAAGTCTTTTATCATTCATTCAATGACTTCGACTTCAGTTGGAGTTTCATTCTTAGGTGGGTTTCTGGAGAAATTCCTTTTTCAGTTACATTTTTGTTTCTTTTTCTACGTTTATGGGAAATTATAAAATTGTTTCGATTTTCCCATTTTGCTCACGATTTCCTTTAAGTGCCCTTAAGAACAACCACTTGAGAGTTAAATGTTCTGATTTTTCTTGTTATGAATCAGACGTATTCATTTATTTCATAGGAAGGCAGCTGAAGTAGGGATGAACGTATTTTGTAATGCTTTTTTTCAAAAAAATTTTTATATTGTAATCTAACGAAAATATTGAATAAACTTCCGACTTGCGAACGAAAATATAAATCATGACTTTTATGTGCTCACAGTAATTCCGTTGATGTTTTCAAGTTTTGGGCGTCTAGGGCGGAGACTTTTATTCGTCTTCTTTATTATTGTTATTTATTATTTATTTATTATTTATTATTCATTATACATTATTAATTATTAATTGTTAATTATTAATTATTAATTATTAATCATTAATTATTAGGTATTAATTATTAAGTATTAAGTATTAATTATTAATCATTAATTATTATTTATTATTTATTATTCATTATTTTTTTTTATTATTTATTATTAATTATTATTATTAATTATTATTATTATAATCAATTATAATTATTATTATTATTATTAATTATTATTATTATTTGTATTTTTATTATTATTGTTATTATAATTATGATTTCAGAAGACAATTGATGTTATATGTGATTTAGCAAATATATTTTTTTTTATTAAAGGAATAATTTTGTTGCGGAATTATATGCTCTTTTAAGAGCATATTCGCTCATACGCCTTTTAAGAAGGTAACTTTCTTTACTGTTGCTTTTAATACTTTGGCTGTTAGCTATCGATTATTGGTAAACGGTATCATAATTTGTTTTTTCAAACATTTGATGAGTTGGTGTATGTTCGCGAGACGATAACGGTGATGTTAGAGTGTCAATAGTTTGTTTTTGCATTTTCGTATCGAGACGGGTGCGTATACAACGTGCCGCTGACGTATGTGGATTATGAAATTGATGGTGGTGTTGTTGTTCGGATTTTTGACGTGTTATTTGATGAGAATTTTTGGCGACGTTTATGATGTTATTGCCATTGCTATGCTGGTGGCTATTAAGTGATGATGGCAGTGGCGGTGGATTTTTAGCTTTTGTGAGCGGTATTGGTGCTGGCATTGGTTTTGGTGTTGTCGTTACGTCGATACCCCATTCGTATAGGAACTCAAGTTTCTGTTGTTCCAATGGGTCATCACTAGCCGGCAGGGCAAGCAAATGTTAGGCTTCTAAAAATATTAACGCAGTTGGTTTAGGTTCAAGGTTTGATTTTTTTGCTTCGACTACTAAAAAGGTAATTTCTAATTTTTCACGATTGGCGAAACATTCAGCTATCAAACGAGCAACTTCCTGTAAAACGCATACACCAGTTATTCGCATACACATTCAACTCTAACAAGTTCGTTTATATTAATAAAGACAAACCTCGTGATGTAGACCTTCAACTTTATTCCCATCTACTTCAAGTATTAGTTGCCCTACTTCTAGGCCACCCGCTTCATAAGCCGCACCATTTTCCTGTTACAGTACGCAAAAGCCACAAAAATTTATAATTTATTATTTTTCTCTTTCTGTTATAATACTAGAATCTTATACCCACATGTATATTAATGATCCTTGGAAGCGGATGTTTGGTATTAGCACCACCTTCAATGGCAATACCTAAGATTGGTTTTGTTTTCTTAACGGTTACATGTAAATTGCCTCTGTTATCAGGTACGACGTTGAGATTGTGTTCATGAATTTGATCAGTCGTTGAACCATTCTGCTCAGCTGATAAACGTTGCATTGACTAAAAAATGTTATAATAAAAAAATGTCCTTTCAATTATTTCATTAGAATTCCTTTGAAATATGCATAAGAGAAATTTCCGAAAAGTAAAAAAATCTCACAAGAGGATCGAAAAACCGAATGCAATAAATAATAGAATAAATTTAAATATTAAAACTCTGAGTAAGCGTTGAAATAGCGCTACATTACTTGTTTGTAAACATGACATATCCGTTATTTTATTTAAAAAAATTTGTACAAAGAGAAACGCCATACGTATGCTATCTTAGAACTGATAAGAACATGCAACACTAGGACTGCGCTAAAACAGAATTGCCGATAAGATTTTATACTCTTGAGAAAATTATCGACAAATGAATGATTAACGGTAATTGTACCAAATAAGGAAAAGGGATATTTATTAAAGGTAAATTTTACATGATTGATGGTTTCGTTGAAGGTTCCTAATTTTTTAATTAAAAAATTTTAAAAATTGTTATTCTAATAATAGCCTCCTCGTGCTAAAATATATATTTTTTGCGAACCATTAGTAATGAAAAAACATATCGATTTTTTAGTTTTTATAAAATTTGTTCTGCTTTTTAATTTACTAAAATATATTCTTATATACATTTGTGACCTATTATATAAACTACTAGTCGCAAGTTTCAGGATCTTTTGTTTTGACGTGCCACATTTACATCTTTTAGTTCATAGGCGAACGCTATTGAAAATGGTTCTCATAATAGTTCTCATGAAAAGTAAGCCTTTGTATCGCAACAAACTAAAATCTTTAGTTTTGTATTTTATGACGAAAATGTATAAGAAGAACTGATTCAATAATAGGTCTTGTATAACTATTACGTTCTAATTTGCTGTTTTAATAGAGTTCACTGAACACTAGTTTCATCATCTAATTGCATCAAACAACAGATTAGCAGATGGTAAAAAAGTTTCTCATAAAAAAGAAATCGATAGATTTTCGATTATGCTTCGATTATTAAAGCGTCACTAACTAATCCTTAAAGCTCAAAATCGAAAATAATTCAACGATGACAAATTTCGTTCCTTTTGCATCTAGCGTTCATAAAGTAAAGAACTGCGCGTGTTTTGTCCGATTTTTTAGGTCATATTTTTAATGACATTTTTTCAGTGTTTTTTTATAATAAAAACGTCTTGAAGAATGGTCATAACAGTTGAAAAAACCATTCGCCGGCTATTATCTATAAATAGTTTCCAAGGCTCACTAATGGAACATGATTACTTGTACCAATCACTTTTGGATGAAATTTTCACTAACGCGGGTCAAGCTTGTTATGATGCTTATGAAGTATTTGTGGATAATATGATAAGCGGTAAAGTTAGCTTTGTTCTAGCTGGTTTGACAATGACAAACGTTGTTTCCCGATTGAGCCAACTTAATGATATACAATCCATGAATTTAGCTCAAATTACACTTAAAAAACTCGAAAAGAATCCAATTTTTGAAAAGCATATAGCCGATTTGATTCAACTGGTTGTAGAGATTGTGGAGCGACATGGTTTTGCCAGTGAAGCGGCCAAGACTTTGGCAACTTTGCCACTGGAGACGAATTCTACCTATAATACTCCATTGTTTAAGTTTGACACGTACGTGAAAATTGCTCGTCTGTTTTTAGCAGCTGATGACGTGGACCAAGCTGAAATTTATATAAATCGAGCTGCTGTATTACAAGCAAAAATAACTGCTCAACAATCGAATGTAGCGCATAGGATGTGTTACGCCCGTATCTTGGAACGCAAACATAAATTTGTTGAAGCTGCCAAGCAATACGTCGACTTGTCCGCTATACCATATGTTTCCATGCCTGTGCTGCAAAGAGCTATTATTTGCACTATCTTATCACCCGTTTGTGAGCTACGTTCTGCTCTCCTCGCTCAATTGTATCAGGATCCGCGGATCAAGAGTTTGTTAGCTCATGAGATAATAGAAAAAATGCATCTTTTAATTGTAGTGAAACGTCCAGAATTGCAACAATTTGAAACTCTGTTGCAGGAACATCACAAGACTATCACCGCAGACGGTTTATCCATTTTGGATCGTGCCATTATCGAACATAATGTAATGGCCGGTGATAAGGTATGCGATATAATAGCATTTGATGCTTTGGCTGCTATGTCAGGAACAGCCACCCATCTTACGGAACTTGTTGCCGCCCGAATGATAGCCGAGGGGCGCTTGGACGGTTTTATCGGAGAAAAAATTAATTAATATGACAAACAATTTGGCAATCGATACGAGAAATTCCTTAACATCGGTAGCCAAAATTCTAGCCGGAAAGGCTTAAGCCTCAATTTTATGCTCATGCAATCATTAAACTGAATAAATAGGCTTGAAATAAATTCTTCATTTGTCTTTCGATTGAATTTTTTTTTAAGGAATGGTAATTTGTATTAGGAAAATTTTGTTAATTATCAATCGAGTCGTGAGTCGTGATAATTAACCATTCAGTAGTAGAAGTAAGTAGCTGCCGACTTATATTTAAATATTATTTCGTATTTGTTCTTGAAATAATTGAAGAAAAAAATGTCTATGTTCTACAAGGGTAGTAACGTTGGTTAAATATTAGTTCAGAAATTTTATTTCGTAATTTCGTTCTTTCAACGATTATTTAACTTTTATCATTTACTGATGGACAAATATATGATAAGCAAAGTTTTGTACCTTTACTTGTTTTCGCATGACGGCAACCTGTAATATGAAGATATGCTCGATGATGGTAATATCATTTTGGGCGCGGTGAAGGCAAAGTGATATAAAAAAATCAAAGTCACACGTTTCTACGTATGAAAATGTAGATATTAAAACATACAGATTTTTCTTCAGATTTTTTAAGAATGAAAAGTAGGCGTACTTCTGAAATCTGGAAAAATAATCTTTTTTATTATTGAAAATACATCGCCTTCCGTGCCGTTAGAGGTCGTCATTTTTGACTTAGAACGACAAACAAGGTACTTTCTGAACATATGACGCAAAATCTAATCAATCGTTTGAGAATTGTATTTAAAAATACGGCGCCGATTTGAATTTTTTTTCTTTCGAAAGAAATCAATCGAAAATCGGTCTTAGAATCGACAAACTTTGAATTATCGAAAAAATCGTAGGGTACTTGCTAGAAAATCTTATTCTGAAATCGTAGTTAAAATTTGAAGGTAATCGTGTGAAAATTGAAAGAGCCGGCGGTACAACGGATATTTCGAAAAACACGTTTCAAGTTTAACGTACGTGTAAGACTGTTATGCGAATAGGCGCGGGAAATAAATTTTTTGGACCATTAACGTATACAAAAAAAGGTGTAAGATGATATTAATTCTTAATAAGCCAAATATTGAAGCTTTTATGTGACCTAACCGTTTGACGTACAGATCGGACGGATGGAATAAGCATGCATTCTTGAATTTGTAGAATCGTATACTATCAACAAGCATTGATTTACTGAAAACGAAGACTGCTAAGAAGTTGTTGTTAATGAAAAATTTATTACAATAGTTTTAATAATTGAGTCTCCAAAGCTAAAAGATGTATTGTGCTCGAATTAAGTTTCGTTGTTTGCGGGCTGTAAACGAATGAATTTATTTGTTTCATTTCGTTTACGTTCTCTAACTGTTATTAACTTATCGAATTTGCTTTCGTCTCATATCCTCTGTGTGATTTTCGCATTTCAAAGAAATTTGGATCTTATATGATGCATATAAATAGTTTTAAAGCAAAAGTAAGTAAATGATGTATGTACACATAAATTACATGGCTATCAATATAAAAGGATGTAATGGTGCTAAAGAACAAATGATTTTAACAAATGATATTCAAATACAAATCAACTCTAGAGAGCAAGCATTTCTCAACTCAATCATATTTTAATAAGATTTTTAATAAAATTTGGAAATATAATAAAATAAATATGTAAGAAAATTTCAAATAATTAAGGTCTGATATATTTCTTTTCCTTTTTTTTTTTTAGCATAACAAGCAAATTTTTTTCCAATTTCATAGTTACCAATTATTAGAAATTAATATGAGAATTAGAAATGAATTCAAATTTTTTTTTCTTATAATTATTACTTAATTGCAATTGTTTTTAGCAAAATAATTCGAAAATATATAAAAAGGATTGTTGTGACTCTGGTATCGTGTTAGCGATTGTGATCACGATTGTGATTGCGATTGGGCGGTGGATAAATGTTTTCAAAAGGATGTTAAAGTGATTTCTTTATTAGAGAATGAAATGTTAGCTTCAATTATATAATTGAAAAATGGAAACAAAATCAAACCTGTCTATATATTCGAGAAATGTTTAGAACTGTTTCTCTCGCATTTTAAGTGAAAATTTAAGGTCTGTTGACAACTTTCGTTGTTGCGTTGGTTTTTGTTTTTGTTTTTGTTTTTGTTATATTAATGTTTTTCTTGATAGTTATTTTGTCTTTGATTTCTTACACTTACCTGATGTCTTCGTACACCCGTCTCATTTAGTAATGTGCTGCCATCTTCCTTCATATCGAAACTTCTCGAGAGTTTTGTAGCCAACTCCTAATTACCATATTTTTATGTTTATATATATAATATATATATGTAAATTACATATGTATATATATATTATATATATATTATATATATATATTATATACATATATTATATATATATATATATATATATATATTATATTTGGCCCCCCGAAGATTAAAAAGGATTTTTGCGACAGAATTGCATTTGTTGGGAAGAAGGTTTAAAATGTGAAAAAAAAAATTATTGAACTGAGTTGAAGATAAATTATAATAATTATATTAAAGTGAATAAAAAAAATAATATATCAGAGATTGCTTTTAAACAACACATTGCAATAGCACACTTAATATTAAAGTATGAAAAATGTTATGGTCTATATTTAGTTTCTTTGGGTTTTATAGATTTTGTGCATAATGTTTAGTAACTTTTTTAGTGTCCTTTTATTAAGACTACTATAATATATTACGGCATTACGTTTCGACCTCTTAAAGCATTAGAGTCGATTCGATGTATAATTGATATTTACTGCTAAAATTTTTCATTTTGCAGTAAAGAAAGCAGTGCAGAATATTGTTAAAAGTCTGTTAACTGATCGATTTTATAATTGAGCCAATAACTGTTTAAAGAAACTCAGCATTCTTTCGTTGTTAAGAGGACTTTAATAAAGAAATATTGATATTCCCACTGTTTACTGGTCGTTATGAGATGTTTCAAATGTGGACACATCTATTAAATTAAGAAATGATCGAATTTTTTTAACTTCAGTTAAGTTCCTTGAATACTGATACATCTAACTTGTATACAAAAATATGACAAACTTTCGCGGCAATTTCAATTGGAAAACTTCTTTATCAATTTCAAAAGAAAGAAAGAAAAGAATCCATTTACAGCAGAAGAATCTAAATTTTTAAAAAGTCACTCGGAACATACCGATATGTTCCGAAGTTGAAACACTTTTTGTAAGAATCAATTATTTCTTTCATTTACAATTATAAATTTAAGCAATTCATATATAATTGATACGAAATTGGAGAGTGACATTTTAGTAGAGAGGATACGCTACTGAAAAGCCGTAAAAATGCTTTAAGTCAAGAATCTAAATGCGATGAATATTCAAAAATTGAAAAATTATTTGTCGTTTTTAATACTAACTGAGTCTTGCTTTAATACATTCTTTTAAACATAATCTTTTAAAATTTGGACTTTTAAGGTCAACCAAAACAAATTTATCATAAAAAGATCATGAAATTTATCCAGATCTAATTTATCTCGGTGGATAGCAAGATTAGTCCATCATTTCAATTTAAGTGAATTTGTGAAAATTATTTTTAAAACTAAATTACTTGTCGAGAAGCGTAGGATGTAAAACGTAGATGGCGTTCATATTGAGGATACTTTCAATGCAGTCAATCATATAATGCAATGGCAAACTAAAGCGTAATAAAATCTTGTCTTCTACAAAACACCCACTGGAGACTTGTGGTTACTTCGATTCTTTCCGTGTTATGTTGATGCTCGATTTGACAACATTGGAGATTAAGTAAAGTCGGGATATTTCCGTTCAACTTTAGTTTATTTATTTTGATATATTTTTTAATTTTTAATAAAATTTCTTTTATTTTGCATTGTAAAATGAGTTCAAATTATTTAAACGGTTAAAATTATTTAAATAAGAGTTATTTATTATTTTATAATTTTATTTATATCAATTGTTAAGATTAAATAATTAACGTCTCAATTTAATGTAAATACTTGTGCTTCCTCCAAGTGAAAACATTTGACGAAACATTAAACCACCGTCAGTGTGAACGCCTTATTCTACAATTTTCATAATAGTCGGCAAATACATGTGTCGTTAAAGTAAGAATTACTTATTAGCTGAAAATGAAGCTTAATTTAAACGAATTAATTGTTTATAACGCATTGAACTCTATCCCAGTAAAGTACGCGTGGGTAGTAGAATAGATTGTTGGACAACTGAGGTCAAGACGCCAAAAGAATGCACTTAGCATCTGTTTCTTATTGTCAATATGTAAAGGAATCGATACATATGTCAACATACAAATGCTGAAAAAGCTATATATTCCCCCTTTCCGTAAATGAAAGTGTTAAAATCTCGGAGTTTCTAGTTTACAGCTATATATATTGCTTTTTGGTAAATAGTAGGCAAAGCTACGCTCTGACCTATGTCCTTTTTTGGAAAGTACGCTGTTCTTTTTTTTAAGAAATTATTTATGATTCATTTTGAAGGTATATATTAAATATTTAAATATATTAGAATTTTGAAAATGTCTTCTTTCCTCTAATCGAGAGTAGAGTAATGAAAAGATTTTGGCAAAAATGTATAAAGATAAATTCTTTTCTTTATTCAAACTGAGAGTACTAATTTGCTCATATTTTTCGCGAATATTTTTCTATAAATTGCAAATATTTGACAAATAGAGAATAGAGAAGATCTTTCAAGCAAATTTTAAGAAATATTCTCTGTTACTCTATTACAAATGCTTCATATTGCAATTCTTAAATACCTCGCATTAAGATGTTGCCTTTCTTCGTTTTTGTTTTTAT
This sequence comes from Glossina brevipalpis, assembly GCA_000671755.1. Taxonomy (NCBI): domain Eukaryota; kingdom Metazoa; phylum Arthropoda; class Insecta; order Diptera; family Glossinidae; genus Glossina; species Glossina brevipalpis. Next base: position 219,912 of record KK351012.1, read on the forward strand.
TGCTAGTTCTGGTTCTACTTCTATTTTTTTTTCTTTTCTTATCATTGAAGATCTATAAATTTCGTGTGGTTGGTTATGACTTTTATGAAGAAATTATTTTGTTGGTTTATACATGCAGGCGAATGTGTGAAGATGTGCGAACGTGCGTATGTTTGTCTGTCTCTGTTGGACCAGTTGCATTATTATATGTACGATTGTGAAATGAAAAATTATGTATGTAAAAATCTCTTTTAGTGTGTCTCAACTGATAATGAGCTGCTACCTTTGGACAAATGCATAGATTCCCATACTTATGCAGACATTCTAGAATAATAAATTGGAATCAGAATAATATGTATATATATAATATATATATATATATATATATATATATATATGTTTATATGTATGCTTACATACATATGTACGTATGTATATCTGTATACGTACACAACTATATATATATATATATATATATATAGGTTTATATATGTTTGTGTACGTATACAGATATACATATGTACGTATCTATATATGCATACAGATGCATGTCTAATGTATATACATTATTACGCTATAAAGAGTGAGGATCGGGAGAAATATGTAAAATTTTTTTTCAAATGTGTTCAAATGTGTGTTTGTTTTAAAGCTACTAACTAATACAAAGCACTAAACTAAACTTGTTTAAGTACAATAACGATATAACAATAATAACAACACTACATAATTAATGCAACTACTAAATACTGTAATATTTGTAGAAGTGATTAGTGGCGACAGTTACAGAGAGAGTAGAAATACACAGAGCATTTATATTTTAAAGTTAAATTAAAATTCATGATGAGTAATAATGAGTCGTGAAGAGAAAGAAAATGAATTTAAATTCGTAATTTTTAATTTAATTTTTTCTATTTTTTGCCTTTTGTACAATATAGGAAAGATTTTGCTATGGACACTATGCTTAAATGAAATCAAATATAATTAAATTTAATTAACATTATTTAATACAGGGTGACTCATGCGTTAAGGTGCAATTATATTTTTCAAGCCTCTCTTTTAGACGTTCTTTTTTAAATATATACTGCTTTCTTTTTTTAATTTATTTTTTTTTTTTTAATTAAATAAACATAACGTGAAAAATATAGAATAAGTAAAATAAAGCAATACTCGTCTAGAGGCAAATTTTGGATATCGATTAATTCTTCCTTCTTTTGTCGTTAGCTTTAATGGCTATAAACAAAACGAGAATCGAAAAAAATCCATATTCACCTCGAAATCGAATCTTCAAAAATCATCAATTGAGATAGTTATATATGCAATTTACACACAGGGTGTGCAATCCGACTCGAATATGTTAAAAAATTAAGGCAAATTTTAGTTTAAATATTAATGAAATATAATTTTTTTCAACTTGATAGAATTGTTAATATATGTTTTCTGTTTAGTTTCTTTGTTTGTAAATTACAATGCCGTTATATACTTTTCTTTGGCGAACTACTTTTAATCGCTTCTATTAACTCAAAATTGTCGCAAAGTGGTTTCTTCAAACAGGAAAAAGAAGGTTATTCAGAGCCATATCAGGTGAATATGTTACTTGGCAAATAATTATGGGTAAAGATGCCTTTATCGTACTGCAAAAATCATAAATTCGGAAAATTTACTCGAATAGAGTCAAGTAAATGACGTTTAACGGGTGAATAATATTTCTTATTAACTGTTTGGCTTTTTGAAAGGAAAAAATGATCAATCGTATCTGGATTTCCGACTTGCTTTGACTTGGTTTTTTCTTTTTAGTGTCAGGTATTTTTTTTTTTTTTTTTGAGATGTGTCTGAATTGTAAGCTTACATTTATGTCCCACCACTAGCAATTATTCATTTCAGACCATCGTCGTTGACACAAATAGGTACAAACCTATATGGATAAAAACCCTTTTTTTTTCAAGAAAATTAACTTGTTTTGGAAGGCATATAACTACTAATTAATCTTTAAACTTAATGGAATTGTTCTAATTGTTATGCCAACAAGATCGTCAAGACTCCAATATTTGGTCGATTATGCTGGTACTGCCATCAATGTTTAAAGATGATTGTTTTCTCAGACTGCCTTTCTAACTTTTTTACATACGTTCACATAAGCAATAGTTTTTTAAATAGAAATTAACATAATTTCTTTCTGATACAATGTTATGAAATACATTTCCTCGCTTTACATAATTGTAGATGGTCTGTGAGCAATCATCATGTTACTCTCGTAACAAATATTTTTCTAAAATCAAATATAAGATAATTTTTTCGATGACACAATTTTTAGATCCAGGGTATTGACATAGAAACTTGCCTTGACTTGAGATACTTTTCGATGTTGTTGTTGTCTTTATGTAAATATTGCAGGCGGAATGGTTCACCCTCCGTGACAAGTACAAAAATAAGAAATAAATTCAGAAATTAAGAGAAAAAAACAATAGTTGCGTTGAGACAAAGTGGTGATTAATAAAAATTGCCAAATTAATTAAAATTCTGTTTTATTTGATTTTTCAAAATGCAAGTGCAAAACAAAACTGCATATTTATTCCGTTTTATTGAAACTAATATACGAAAGCAGGCTAAGTAGAATTTTCATACGCAATTCAATATCACAACAAATAAGAAAGCTGTATGCTGTATTCTGTATTCTGATAACAAGTTTTGAATACCCACCACCTAGGGGTCAATACATTTTATTTAATTTACTACATCTCTATTTTTTGGTCAATTTTTGGATTAATTGTGAACCTATCTCTCTCCATTTCTTTGTTAAAATGAAGCTTTCTAGCGAATACTTTTTCCGATTTACGGCTTATTGAGTTTCGTAAGCAGTCGATTTATAAATCAAAGAAATCACAATAGTGCATTCTTAATTTGCAAATACAATGGCGATCAAAACCAGAGGATGCAATTGTTTGGTGTTGATTTAAAAAAATTTATTTCTCTTCTACATTTAATAAAAAGCTTTCTGTTTGAATTTATTATCAACTGTTGGAATAATTGTTTCTAAAGCCAAAAGTAAGAGTTTTAATGCGAATTAGTTTTAAATTTTCGGTTCATTTTATTACTAATAACTATAGGTTTTCACAATAAGCTCATCTAAAGACGGACGCATTTTAAAGCGACTTCGAAACTTACGAAGAAACCGTTTAGGTTTTGCATCGATTCGAATACCCTGATGGTGGATATAAATAAAATAATAATAAAGTTTTGCATTTCAAAATTTTACTATGCATTAAGTTCATATAGTTTTTTGTTTAGTGAAGGAGATGGTAAAAAAGAGAGTTTAGCATTATAATTAAACATTTACATAAAAACAAAAATTACAATTAAAAAATAGGTGGTTTTCAACTGACGTTAGTTGACTGTTTTGTAAATAATGGTTTTCTTTTTTTTTTTTTTGGGTTTTTTAATATTTTTTTAAAGTGAAAAATACAATTGCACTTACAAGAGGTCGTCCCCAATACCATGATTTGACACGTTGTGTTAAACCACCCAAATGTGAACGTAATCCATCTAGGTAGCCGCCCTGTAAATGTACAATGAACGAGAGAAACAACAACAACAACGACAACAAAAACACACGCAGATACATACACGCACACATACACACAAGCGCCCGCGCGCACGCGCACGTACGCAAACACCCACCAATTTATCCGAAAATGGAAATAAATAACAGAATAACGATAAAACCAAAAAAAAAAAAAAAAAACAAAAAAGAATGAAAAAATGATAAAAAATTAAGAAATGAGAAAAAATGACCAAAGAGTACATATAATCGATTAACTGCAAGTTACTCTATAAAATTTGTATTTTTATAATTATTTATGAGATAAATCTTTTAATTAAAATATACAAATAAATTAAAGAAAATAAACTTGAAATAATAAAACAAATATTTCAATTTAAAGAAACAATGAAAGTATTTCTTAAGGGTTGAATTAAATCTTTACGGACAGGAAAATATCTAACGTAAATAAAATCGTCTAAGATTTAATGATTTTACTACACTAATTAAGTACGAATTACTTTCCAAAATAGTTATATTTCTTTCCTTCTCTCTCTCTCTCTCTCTCTATTTTTCTATCTTTCTATTACCTCTGTTACTATTACTACTGAGGCATTTAATAATTACTACTAAGATTTGTAGTTTTAAGTTTGTTTTTAACTATGATCTGGTTTCCTTCTAAATGTAAAATCATTTCTTTATATTTTTATCAAATCTTTTACAAAACTATATAAAGAATACTTCTAAGGGCGAATGTTTATGTTTTCATGTGCGATGATTAAAATGTTTAGTTATATCATTTTGTGCTAATTATAACGAAACAGTCAACCTATATTTAATTCAGTTAACTCATTCGTTTGTAACTTAGAGAAAAAAAAAAAAAGAAAAGGTTTTTGGTACAATAAATGAATCACTTACCTGTTCCTGTTTTTTCCGAATTATCCCCAGTCACATTCAGGGAAAGACATGAAAAGAGAGAATAACATATAAATTTATTTAAAGCATTCATCAAAATTTAACCGAGCGGGTCGCGCAATTTTGAAAAGAGATGAAGAAAAAGTGATAGAACTTTTGAAATTATAGGTGGGAAAGAGTACTCATAAAACTTGGAAATAAATAGCTTTGAGAGGTTTTTAGAAATATGGAAATAAAAAATATTGGAGTAATTTGAAAAGAAACAAATGATAACATAATAATCGGTTTAGCCCCGATCATAAGTACTACTTCAAGCCATTTTCCATTGTTGCTGTACCTTTAAGCCGCAAAATGCCAAATTATCGAAAGGCTTCGTAGTGCGCTTCACAAAGACTTTAATATATATATATTTTTTTTTTTTTTTGAAACTTTTTCTTTCTTCCAATAATTGTCACATTTACGATAACTACCGATTTATTATAAGAAGAGAATATTCAATTTATTTCTTAACTCAGCGCCTGTACTAATGTGTCCAACTTGTCCAGGTATGCTTCTCATTTTTGTGTAAATTCCTTTTAAGATAAAAATTGAGTTGAAGCCAATCGGCAGCGAACAAAAATATATTTTATTGCTTACACTCTGTAGTGCGTATAAAACACACGTTTCGGCTAAATCTGATTAGAGATGAAAAAATTGCCTAAACTGTCAAGTCGTGTATTTTATTCTCCATAATTAGTATTAAAACCGATTTATTCAAGCTTATGCTGTCTTCTCGTTGACAGAGCATAAAAGCATTACAACCAGTGACACGTTTATAAGTAAAAATAAGATATTTGGTTGTGCATAAGACTTTCATTTAAACTTTCTCGGAATATTTAAGTCTTACGCGATCCTTTAATGATCTGATAGTGTAAATTAATTTGCTAACTATCATAGCTTTGTTACAATCGAACTCACATAGTGCTTATGTGTTATAACTGCCCGTCCACGAAGAGAATTCTTGTGTCATCTCGCCTATTTAGTGTTCTTTCTATTTCATGTGTACCATGGTACGTAGGACGTACCTATGGCGATAGGAAATCTGATGTGAGTTTTGCAAAACTTTATATGTGACCAGAAGTTTTATCGTACAGTTCACTTAAATATTGACGTGAATTAACTTTACAACAGTGCTCTACATACTTGTACTTTTGCAATGAAGTATGGCACCAGTTTATTTATGTATTTGATAAAACAATATCGTCATACCATTAGATTTAATTCAATGTCACTTTATTTAGTACCTACCAATCTGTACAAAAAGTAATGAGACTGTCTGTTTTTTCGATACCCGCGCTGTGATATCGATGTGTAAAATTTTTGACAGATTGATTCGTGAGTTGCGAACAACTGACATAAATTTCGAGAGATGTACTCTGTTGGGTTAGTAAGAGCAGCGTTTTGTTTTTTTTTTTTTTTGTTTAAGGATTTTGTTGTCAGTAATTTCGTTTTGTTTGATTTTCGTTCACCCGTAGCACGATATTCATTAGATTGTTCAGCTGTTTCCGCGTCATAGTCATAAATCAAAGTTTCATCACCAGTAATTATACACTTTAGATCATTATCACTCATAGAAAGCCTTTCATTTGACACTTCACCATGACGGTATTTTTCGAAAAAATTCAAAACATTTGGAACAAGACGAGAAGACACGCGACACCATCCAAAATTATTCTTCACAATCGTTTTGTATTTGTCCTTTTGACATTCTAACAATACATCTAAAAGCTCACATTGACTCAATCAATTGATTTTGTTGATATTTTCATCAAAAGTTGAGGTTGATGGTTTTCCTGAACGAGGTTCGCCTTCGACTATGACACAACCGACGTTACATGGTTTGTATTACTTAAAAAATTGTGATCGTGATAAACACTCATTACCGTAACTCTTTTGTAAAATTTTTAATTCATCGGAACTAACAATTTTTCCGATGCCATGCCATGCACACTTGACAGTACGCCAGTGCAGGATGTACTTTTCGAATATTTATAGGCGACGCCGCTAGAATGTGGTGCTTTAAAAAAATTCTGCGTAATTTTGAAAAACATTTCGTAATGTTTTCAAATCATCTTGGACCAGCTGACTCAGATTAATGTACAAATATTTCTTTATTCGAAGTTAACTTAATTGAAAAGCGAGTCATAGGTTCAGCCTTAGTTTTTATAAGTAACATGATAGGGTGCAATTTCGATCTAATTAATAACATTTTTCGATTCAGTTAAACAGATATCATTTCAACTACTACTTTATTGTGAAATTCGAATGTCATGCTTTCATTTTAGTGAACGCAAAAAATCTTATAACAAATATAACTATAATTAAATTTAAAAAAATTTTATATAAGAGTAAACTTGTGTGTGTACGCCTTCGCTTAATTTAGAAACGAGAATCGAAATAGCGCTAACAATTTAGCCTATGGCTCGATAAAATTCCATATCTTTTTCAAACCATCTTTAAAAATTGAGCGTACCATTCAACTTAAACGAAAATACCTAAAAAAAGTACAATGCGAAAAAACGTTAGGTCGTGTCGTCAAGGCTATCTGTCAGAGTCTCTCATTTTAAACCGTACTTTGGAAATTTTCATTCAATATATTATATATAAAATTATTACTTCGCTGAAATTGTTATTTATTTATTCAACTGCACTTTCTAAGCCGTTACTTTCCGGTTGAAGAAAAGTTTATAATATTGATTTGAATAGAATGAATCTAGGGTGCACGTAATGAGATGTTTCATTTGTACCCAATCTATGTTTTTTACTGTTAACATACGGCTTGTCTTGAAAAAAACAAATTAGACCTAGTTAATGCTCAGTTCAGTCACAATCTGATGATTATCTTCACTACGGAAAAATTAAATCGAGGGAGCATTCAAGACATGATTTAATAATCATTCAAATATTCTGGAAACTAATAGATATCACACGTCAGAGTCCTCGTTAGACAGTTTATTATACTATGTATTGAATTGACTAACTGTTGAATCGTCACCAAAAAAGAACATGTAAGAAAATTATATTCGTCTGTACCGGAATCTTTTATACCCACCACCGTTATCTTAAAAAAAAGGGGGAAAAACTAAATTTTAATAGGTGGGCGCGGCAGCTTTTTTTTATTTCTATAGAATACCGTCGAAAGTGTTCTCAGTCTATATTGTATTGTGGGTCTGTCCTTTAACCGATTTGGACCATTTTCCCTTTCAATGTTTTTGCCAAATTTGAAGCCGATATTTTCATTTTTGTGGCGAGGAAAATGTCTACCACAGATAAGACGCAGACGGATAAACAGACGGACGGACATCCTTAAATCGAATCTAAGTTTGTTGCTGATGCAGAATATATATACTTTGTGGGGCCTTTGAAGTCTTCTTCTGGAAGTTACCAACCGAATAACAAGATGAAATATATCCCTTACCGTCGAAGGCGGGTATAAAAAAATACTTAATATGTATATGTGATGGGCGGCATTGGTTCGCTGATAATAAAACCAAAAAAAAAAAAAAAATTAATGAATAGTGTGTAAATATAAAAGTATGTAATATCTATTCGAAGATTGTGCATATTTCTATGTGCACCTTTGGAAGTGTATATTTAATGTAATATGCGATTACTCCCAAGAATGTCATTGAAAAATTTGCAACTTATGGCAACATTGCTGAAATTTTTTAATACGCAACAATCGTCTACGATTTAGGAAATTATTTTGTTAAAATTTTTTAAAATTAAAGTTATTAATTGAAATAGTCATGTCTCTGGGAATATATATAAGATAGTTTAATTTTGTAAAAAAAAAATATATATTTATGTAATGAAAAATTGTGAAATATTATTATGATTATGATTCCCTAGTCGGTTCGTTTAATTGAACATGCGCTTTTTTGCACTATTGCTTTACATGATCCAAAGAGATACCATTATGCCATACATTGTATGTTACAGTTTTTAAATGTTATTGAGATGTTATTGGCATGTTTTTTTCAAGCTTTTTGAAAATTCCTTATTTCAATTTGTACAACTATTAATGTTCTGACAACAAGCGATATGCGGACAGAGGTAACAGGACAGACGGACACTAATATAATATATTTTTATCTGTTGAAGTATTTGATATTTGATTACGAAAAAACAATAATCTTTCTTTGGTGTAACCGGAAAGGTGTGACATATTATTATGAGTTGGTAAAACGTGATAAAACTGTTAATATAATAATCTTAATAATTTGAACGACGCCATCGATCGAAAAAAGACCAGAGTACAAACAAACTTGGACATGCTAAAATAATCTTGACTTACGATACTGCATTAGGATTAAGGATACTTTGAAAACATCTGGTTAAGATTTGTTACCCCATCCGATATGTTTATCAGACTTGGCTTTGCCAGCTTACTGCTCGTTTGATTCTAGAGTTATGAAAAAATCGAAAATGAAGCATCCAATAGTTTGTCTCTTCTAGAAGAGAATCTAAAAAATTCTTAGAACGATGAAAAAATTTGTTATTAGCGATGGAGAACACTTTGAATAAAACCTTTTATTTCATTACCTTGAAGCAAACAGTTTTTTGCATAAAACAAGTATTGACATAATTGTATACCTCTTTTAAGCATTTGGTAAATCAAATATAGGTGGAAATATGTCAACTATCCTTTCATATTAAGATTATATACTCCTCATATCTAACATAAGCATATATTATTAGATGTATCTAGTAATTAAAATTTTTAAGACATAACAAAACTATAAATAACTATCTGACAAGAAGCACAATTACAAAAAGTATTTATCATTTTACAATTTTTGAGACCTGTCTCCTTATTGTAAAGTTTTTGCATGCGAGTATAAAAGATTCGACCTGAAGGTTTCGCTTTGTTTCCAAGAAATTTTTGTTTTGCTAGGAAACTAGAAATAATCTATCATTTTCAACTTTGACTAATGGTGCACCAATTATTCATAAAGTCCCTTCTTTGTGCTAACTTCTTAACTTTAATAGAACTCATTGCAATTTTGAAATTATATAAAAAAAAAAGTAAGAAAATTATATTTGGCTGTGTACAATATCTTATATCCACTACCTTTAGCTTAAAAATAAGTAAAAAAAGATTAGGTATTCATAGATAGAGGTGACGGATTCTTTTTATTTTTATGGAATACCGTAAAAATTTTTATTATATAGTTTATGAGTAGTGAGCAAAACATCCAGAAAACAGAGATGTTTTCAGCTTAATTTATGCTATAGGTGTGCCCTTTGACCGATTTGTCTATTTTCAATGCCAACCTGTCTACAAGAACTCCCAATGTTCCAATGTTTGTTTTTGCTTCCAGGGGAATGTTTATTACAGACATTGCTCATTGGGTCAGACGGACATGCTTAAAATGATCCTAAATTTAATGCTGATCAATTACAGGTAACCCTCCTATAACGCGGTACTTCTATAACGCGGTTTCGCTACAACGCGGTTCGCAAAATGCGGAAAATTTCCTATAACGCGGTACTCCTACAGCGCGATTTTCAAGAATTTTTTTTAAAAATATTCTAAAAAACTTTAATTTTGCATTATATGTTTATTTAAAAAATTGTGAGATCTAGCCTCTTTGATTTTACACTACATATTTTAATTTTAAAAGAAAGATCGCCTATCTGCTTTTGTATTGCCTCTTTATAGCATGGCTAGAATTTAATCGACGGGAAAGTTACAACGCAATTTTTTTCAAACATTTCCACACACATTCTTTCATCATTCACCGCTGAAAAGGATCAGTCTGATAGTGGATCAAGCTCGGAATTTGAATTAGGATAGATATGAGTAAAACGTTTGAAACACACTCAAATTGTATAAGTGATGTAGAGGAGGGAGATTTGTAGAAGCTTGTGATTTGAATTTTCGTTTAATTTAATGTTGAGTAGAGTTGAAATTACGTTTTTATTTGTTTTTCCAGATTTTATATTATTTTGCGCTGCTTAAATAAATGAATTGATAATAAATAAATTAATTTATGCTGTTATAATGAAATGGATAAATAGAAAAATATCTCAAATAAAAACTATTTTTTTTCGATTAGGAACGTATCCCCCCTTTTTGCACTGGATCTAAGTCTCCTACGCGCGATTTCCTATAATTTTTCAGGAACCTATTGACCGCGTTGTAGGAAGGTTACCTGTATATATATATACTTGATGGAGTCTCTAAAGCTTCTTTCTGGGTGTTGCAAACAAAACAATAAAATTAATACACCCTAATCGTTCGGTGATGGGTATAAAAACATTATCATTCCTTTGTAGTAGCATTCTCGAATCGCTCTCGGCCTCATAACTACTCAGCGATCGTCTCGATAAAGTTGTACTAGCATACTTTTTGTGAAATGGTTTGAGATGAAAATAAACACTTCTTAAAGACATTTATTAGAAATCAAAAAGCACGACATTCGGTTGTAATTTCTTGGCAGGGTTTTGTTTTCAATACAGGTACTCTTTTTGAAGTGCTTCAGGGAAAAAGGTAAGTTTCATGGAAAAAATTTCTTTCAGATAATAAATTTTATTTCAAGCAAGTCAAAACTCCCCATAGAGTTGATCAAAGAATACCAACAAAAGCTCATATGGTTTAAGTTACTAGTTTGCCTTCAATCAAATGCTGTAAATTTATATACATATATATGCAGATCGAAATAAAATATATTTTATTCCACATATTCTAAAAGGTTCGAATCATCTATTAATCAAAATAAATTTTATTTTTCTTGCCGAGAGATTAAAATGTTCATCTTCAGTCTTCGATGGTTGCGTATGTAAGTAACACTTTAGTTTTCGTTATGACTATACGTTTTCATTATCATAACGCATGCATGATTTATACTTACATTTCTGACTGTTACAAACGTGACTAATAAATCTGGTATACTCTCTTTCATTTTGCGTTGATAAACTAGTTAATATTTTATTGTGTTTGAAACTGGCCCCACAAATACACAACACAAAAAAAAAAACGTCCATGAAATAATACGTTTGTTCTTCACACTCACCAAATGTGGAATTAAAATTTGTATATATACGCGTACGTGTGTATGCCTAAGTTCATTTTTCTTGATTAGTGCGTATGCTCGCTTGTAACAGTTGGCTTTTCTGGTGTGTGTGTGTGTGTGTGTGTGTGTGTGTGTGTGTGTGTGTGTGTGTGTGTGTGTGTGTGTGCAGCCAATGTAGTATAAAAATTATAACAAACAATATTGTCATGTTTAGCGCAACCAATCTCAAGCGTATTTTTACTATAACATGGTTTTAAATAACCGACAAGACAGAGCTCAGACCGACGAATTAAGAAAAATGCAACTTAAAGACAACAACATACAACGTACAGTACATAAGTAGTGTAAATGAATGTTTGCAACTAGTTTCTTATTGTAACTATTCTTTTTCTTTTTGCTCTGCTGACCAAGTAATAGAGATTTTTTTATTTTCTCTAAAAAAAAACGACAAAGAGAAAAGTACATTAAATTATTTACGTGGTTTGTGTGATGTATACAATTGAAAAATATATACAAGACACACTTTCATAGCGACCCATTAGACGCGAGTATGTTCAAGTTTTTTTTTTTTTTTTGTAACATGCAAAACTACGCATTTGGAGGAGATATGGCAAAGTGTACATCATCCTGACCAGCGCAAGCGTTCTAAAAGACAAGAGCGATTACTTTAAATATCTTTGCAATTCAAAGACATGCAAATGGACTCGAATCAGTGCTTTAATTCTAAATATAAAAATGATTCAGCACCCAGATAAAGTTCAATGAAAGCTCTAGGTTCTCGTATCAAAAAAAAAAAAAAAAAAAAAAAAAATTATCCACAGAAAGTTCAAACAGTTTACATTTGTTTTCGCAAATTTCAACTACATCTAATTCGTTCTGAGCAAGCATAGATCGGGATCTAAATAAGTGAGAGTCAATTTCGGTAAATCAATACGCGGGTGAATAGATTCTCTTGAATTGCTTGTCGGAGTTTTTTCGAATTTTCGAACCATAGTTGTACTTATGTCCAGAAGTCTTCACAGTTACAATTTCTTGCCTAAAATTTCACGTGATTTATGTACCTTGTTCACAAATTTAAGTTTTATACGTTTATTAGCTTTGTGGAAATAAAAAATCATTTCCCTTCTTAACGCGTTGGTAGGTTTGTTGAGAAAAGCTGATTGAAATTTCCTTAAAGTCTTTCATCCCCTTTAATACAAATTGCAAATTATATCGATTCAGAGATTCTATACAGTACATATATTCTTGATCAACATGAAATTTAAAATCGATTTAAGCATGTCCGTTTGTCTGTCAGTCTGTGTGTCCGTCTTCGTGATGTTTGTGGTAGACATTATCCTGGTCGCAAAAATGAAAATGTTAGCTTCACATTTGGCACAAACATTGTAAGTTCTTGCATGTAGGTTGCTATATTGAAAATTGGCACAAATCGATCAAGGGGCACGCTTACAGTACAACGTAAATTGAGAACAAGTCTGTTTTAAAAAAAAACCCTGCATTTTCTGGCTTATTACTCGTGAACCATAAAAGATAGCTTTATAAACATTTTCACATTTAGTGAACGAGCTATTCTCAAGTACTGGTACAAATATAAAAAGGAACTACCATGCCCACTTGATATGATAGAATATTGAAATTTAATTTTTTTATGAAAATATTTGTAACATTAAGAAAAAAGTTTCAGAGATCCCACCAATTCAAATTTAGTTGTTTTTGCATTTATTTAAGATAAAAGTGGTGGATGTAAAAGAGTCGACACAGACGAATACAACTTTCTTACTTCTCTACTATATGAATCATTTCACAATCATTCTTTTAATCGATTTAGGCATGTCTTTCCGTCTCTCCGTCTGTGCGCCTATAAATGTGATACTTTTCATGGCATTTGATGCACTGAAATATTTAGTCCTAAAGTTTTGAAAATAAATTGAATCGGACCGTTTTGATCATCACTTCTCATTAAAGGCCCTGCTTTGAAAAAATCATATTAATAAACAATTTTACATCGATGCAAAGTAGAATTTTAGTATGCTAAACCTGGCAAATTTTGGAAAATTTGAATAGAATATGACCTATTTTTTATACTACTTCTCATATAAACATCCAGCAATAAGCTTTTATATGGCAACTAAGTCTAAATATTAGTATTCTGTGACTAAGAAACGTAATTTAACCTATTTAGCTATTATCGTAAGTTTGACATATGCATGTTTATATATATTTTAAGAATACTTCCTCATATAAGAGTTTCCCTAAAAAGTAAGTATTTTATAAGGAGGATAGGTAAAAAATCGTATTAGATAAAGTTATGTAAACTATTCAATGGTCAACATTACCTTATCGCTTGATGTTTAAATTTAGTTGAAATTTTATTTTTTAAACAACCTCTCAATTAGCGAAGTTTTGCTCTTCAACTAATTTAAACATTACTTTCAATAAAATTATCGAAAGCAAAAAATTGTAAATGAAAGAATATCACAAAGATCGAAGAGATTATAGACTCGGCTTGTATCGAAATTTTCACAAACTTTTTTCTTTTTAAATTATTATTTTAAATTATTAATCTTTTGAATTATTTTAATTCAATCGACTATTTACGTTATGATTAGCACAATCATTGGATAAGGTGTTTAGTTAAATATATTTTCTAAAATCAATTTTATCGGACAATCATTTTGAAATTAAATTCTTGTAGATACTCAATTTATTCCAATGGGAATATTATTATACGATAGTTGAGTGAAGAATTCAAGATGACGAGTTTTTTAAGTGTTTCGAAAGCAATGACAAGGTCAATATGCCTTTAAATTTTGGTTAATTAGCTTCAAAATGAAAGAGCTTATAAAAGAGTACAATATCTCTGATCATTGTGTTTTTATGACGGCATAAGAGTTAACAGGAAAAGTTAAAAAAGAATATCGCAAATCGTTAGGTAATTTCGATTTAAGAAACCTCCTACATATTACCGATTAATCCCACGAATCTTTTAATCTACTTAGTGACTACATGTCCTCTCAGAAAAAAACTCTCCATAAATGAACCTTACATACTTGAGAATATTCGAAAAAAATTTGTTTTTTTTTCATGAATTTTGGTAATTATCTGAAAACCAAGCATAAGAAGATAGACGGAACAACTGAGACGATATAATCAAAAAAAAAAAAGAAAAAATATTGTTTGTATAAATTATCCATGAATATTGTTAGATTGTTACTGAACTGTAGCGTGATTGTGTGCACTACGTGTATATATATATATATATATATATATATATATATATATATGTTTGAGTCTTCTCACTGATTTCAAGTGTGGTTCGCCATTTCTGCCTCTTGGTCTTGCAATGATTTTTACCTTCTGATATATTAAAATACAGTCGTTAGTTGACGTTTAAAGCGTACGGTTGTTGAATACGCTTCAACAACGCGAAAAGTTCAACAACAAGGAAATAAGTGCCGTAAAACGATTAAAACAAGACGAAATATTAAAAATTTCTTTTCGATTAACTGGAAAAAAAAGGTGGGTTTGCTGTCAATTTTTTATAGGAAAAGAAATGAGTTTTTAAAACGAAAAAAAAAAGAAAAGAAAATTTACCGCTAAATTGAGTACGCCCTATTCTATGTAAATTATTTTATTTCTTTTAAGTGAATTAAAGAGTCTTACGAATTATTTTTTTTTTTCAATTATTTATTATATTTATTATTATTTTTTCATTTTCGTTTTCGTTTTCTCATTCATTGTTATTGTTTTCGTATTTTATGATTTTTTAATTTGCAATCAGGTTTTTATGATTTGGTTGTCAATTCTTTTTCGTTTTCGTCTGAACATTGCTCCTACCATTTGATGTGAGAATAATGTAAAAAAATTTTAAAATGGAAATAAAACGAATTAAGAATACAACACATAATTAACGTGACTTCTGTTTGCATTGTGTTTAAATCGCTTAAATGCCATCCATGCAGAGTAATGTTTACTGTAACCTTGCGCAACGCAATATTATTTTTACACTATCATCGTCATTGTGATTGTCATATCAAGAGACAATTTTGTCAATTAAATTTACTGTGTTTATAACGCGTAACACATAACGTAATGTAATGCAAAGAAACTTTCGCAACTGTTCGCAACACTAAATAAATGCTTAGCGTTACTTTTTTTTTTTTTTTTTTTTTATTTCTACTAATATTTCACAATGGACGCCACCATTGGGAAAATATATATTTGAATTCTTATTCATAATACACATAAATTTATAAAGAAACGCACACAGGTACATATAAGTATGTAAGCGTTGCACATAAAGCAAATCTTGTCTAATTCTCTATTTGCCACATAATGATGATATTACACAGCGCAAATCTCTAAAGCCCAAAATGGCTTTTGTTTTTGCTAATATACAGCAGGGCAAACTAAATTGTTTTTTGTGTCGTTTTCTCATATATTTTGTTTTGTTTTGTTTTTTTCTTTTTTTTTTTTTTTTTGCAGTTCATGTTTTGTATTTGAATTTAATTAACCCCATCTAGTTTTTGTTTCCATTGTTTAAATTGCTGTATTAACATTTGGCCAAGTTGATCTACTTTTACCTATTGTCCATAGATTTATTTTCATTCAATACCAACATCTTGATCTTTATCTCATTGTTACGTTGAAAGTAGTAACCAAATGTGTTGATTGGTTAGATTCGAACAGCATTGAATGTTTTAAGAGAAATACTGTGAACGATGAATTCCCGCACTGTACATGCATTCAAGCCTAAACTAAACCCAAATGAGATATCTTTTTAATTTTCGGAAAAATAGTGTTGACTTTCAAATCTACAAGGTGTGGCAGATCGATTTTGTAAGGAATCATATTTTAATATAATTTACTTCCTTTTTTTGTGTTTTAATTATGTTGGAAAAATATTTCTTTAAATTTACAAGAGCATTTATAGATTTTACCGTTACGCTAACTCATTGACCTGGTATTTCGTAATTAAGCTAAGGTGTTGCTTTAATTGAAAAACTTGTCTTTAAGTCTTATAAATGACATGTTAATGTTAATATATCTTCTTGATTATAGATAACATTCTTTGGCTTTGATGGATGTATGTTTTTGTCCGTCACATGTATTTTCAAAACTTGTATTAAATTTCGAACTTGGGTTTAGTTTAAAAAAAATTCAAGTTTTGTTTACATTTCTTATTTAAGGTGTAAAGTACAAGTTTTTTTCATGGTTTCATTATAAAGAGGAGTAAATAAAAAAAATATCCGGGTCTTTTGTGTGTGTGATAAATTTTACAAAATAATTTTAATGAATTGTGTTTCTGAGTGTGTATATCTTAAACTGTTTGTTCACCAATATTTTCTCTTATATCTGTAAAGCAAATTCTTATTAGGTCTACCAATCACTCTAAGGTTATAGCTTTTTATCATGCGTTGAAAAAAACCCCGCAAAGGAATAATGTATAGAATGGTCTCCTTCGAGCCATAACTTAATGGGCTGATCTTTGCTCTTCGTGAAATGCATAAGACATATTTTGCTCAAATATTAAAAGAATTCAATGTATTTGGACACTGCTACTGAAATCATTCTTCCGTTCTACTTACCATCAAAGGAATAAAATGAACATCAGAGACTCTATAAGGCATCGCGTAAAGAAAAGTATAGAGAAGTATTAAATGTACTTATTAGCTTTGAAAATTGTGTATGACTTCAGTTTTTTAAAAGTAATAAAGTAGTTGGATTTTTATTGGATTATAAAGGTCATAATTCTTTTTTCTATATCGAATTATTTTATATAGATACGAACATACTTCCGGTTAATTTTTTGCGAAAAAAAAAAAATATAAATTCATTTGTAGTTGTAAATCGGGATATTTTATTTTATTATTTCATTAATTTTTTTTCTACATTATTAGGAGGACCACCCGAAAGAAAAAGAATTAATTAAAGTTTCTTTAAGTATATTTAAAATGATGTAAATCTCACTGCATGAAAGAGTAGACTTAAACTGCCTTTTTTTGAATATATATGACTATCTGCTCCTATGCACGTAGGTATGGTAAGTGAGTTAAGGGGATTACAAGTAACGAAGAGGAGAAAGACGGAATAGAATTTGTAAAGTTAAGCAGATCAGGAATGATGGAAAAAAAAACTCTAAAGGCAGACTTTTTTAACGGTCAGCAGTGAGTTTAAAGTAGTGAGTAATTACAGTTTTTTCTTTAACGTAAGATTCTATATTAATTGACCTATACCGATTAAAAAAAAATTTATGAAAAAGATTTTTTTCAAATCTCCTGCAGGCAAAAGAAATCAAATGTTTTATTTACAAAATCAATTATTTGTCATAATTCGATTTAATTAACAAAAACTATTTCATCATGCCCGATATAAATATATGGTTAATGTGATTTATAAATCGAACTCTTGGATTAAACACGCTGGTTTTTATTTGTCAGCTTGCATCAATCGAAATGCATTGTTAGGTTATTATCGTATAATTAATTTTCGTACACAATATCCTAATAAACTTTTCTATTTAGAGCAGATATATCTCTGGTTATTCCATACGTTGATTTAAGTTAAAACAAAAAAGTTCAGAGCTTCAAAATACATTTGAAATATATTTTCTATTTTATATGTACTTTTCAACATTTACGTACTTATATACGTATTTACATGGAATAGAGTTTCTTTCAATTATTACACATATTACAACGAGAAAATTTGTTACTTATGACAGAAGAGTACTTAAGGTTAAATATTTCTAAAGTGATAATTAGACGATTTGCATATGCAAGTAAGTACTACTAGCGAGCTTTAAACCTTCAAAAAATAGTTTTGCCCAATCGCATATAATGTATTTGCAGCTTATGAATTCATTTAAAATGAATAGAAATATGAATTCAACGGTCTATAGCATACGTGTATCATGATCTTTGATCTTGAGTCTTGAAAGCAAATGAAATTTATTGATTTAAGCTGATTATCAATGAAGTATAAAAAAAAAAGTGTCTTTTTTAAATAATGATGATGGACACAGCGACTATTCGAACACAATCTTCGCTTTCTATTTTTTTTTTTCTTTTGTTACCTTTTTGAAATATATTTTAAATCGGTAGAAATACTTATCAAACAGATAAAATCAGATAAAATTTCGCAAAAGGCTAATGAAATTTTCGGAAAAACAAATAGATGAGAAAATTTATTATTTATTTTCCCAACAGTGTGATTATAATGAAAAGCAAAGAAAAATTTAAAAAAAAAAAAAATAATTAACCATTTAAGGGACAAGCAACTTAAACTTCTGCTTATCTCCACAATATATCACTTCCATCCACGTGCGTTGTTTTTATGTTTTTCGTTTTTTTTTTTTTTTTTGTAAGCAAGCTAACAAACCAGTTTATAGCAAGACTGCATTATCGACCAAAATTATTTCACACAAGAATAGAGAAATAAGCTGATGATGGATTTTCACATCAATTCAACGAAATTACGATTTTTTTTTTCTTGATTGCCTTCGTTATATTTGTGTTGCGTAGTTTTGATTTTTAATTGATTGTAACTGAAATTACGAAATTCCTAAAATCACTTTAGCTTAAACAGATTATTAGTGTAGAAAGTATCTAATTAATGTCTATTTAAAGAGAATTTTATTTAAAAACATTGACTTGCATATTAAGTTGAATGTTATGAGGATTTCGTTAGAGTAATTTTGGATTATTTTCATTGAAGTTATTTACGCTTCAAAGAAACTCTCAAAATTATCTTCAATTAACAAAGACAAATCTAATCAAGTAGTGTTCGTATTGTAGCCATCCATTCATTTCTCATCTAATTTAAGCTTTATTGGATTGAAATAGTTTTTGAAATATTATTTCACATAACAATATAAGCACGTAAGTCAATCAAAATTAGCAATTGCGCTAGCCAGCACATTTTTAATTCTCATCTTTTAGTGAGAGAATTAACGAATTAAGAATTTTCCTAAAATCTTCGAGAGCCAGACTGAATGAAATGATGTTTATATGATGTTTATCAGTTTCTAATGCATTTGTCTTCTAAGTCTCTTATTGTCACCGTATTGTCTAGATTACGATATGGTTTTGTTAGAAATTTGATAAAAAAAACCCAAATCGTAGATGTAGTTTAATAAAAATTATGTAAGAAAAGAAATTAATTTAAAACTAACAATTATTATAAAAGCTAACTCTAATCGCATGGTTTTTCACCTAACTGCAAACATGTAATTGGGTTGGTTCTTAAATTTGATTACGAATTTTAGATGATTACCCAATGTTTGTAACTTTAAGATTGATAATTGTAAACGAGACAAATGGATATACCTTGATTAGTACTTATATACGTACTGTGTATTGGATGCGTCATCGTGGTTTCCACGAAAGAAAAGAAATTTATATTGAATGACCTATAAAATATATATTGAGCCTTCAGGAGATTCAAATTATTGTTTGTTAATTTGTTTCATGCGATTTATATTAATATTAATATTTAACATTTGAGAGTAATTAAGGTCGTCTTTCTTAGTGGCCTTAATATTCTTTACATCACATATTGTGTTTTTGTATTTCTAAACATGTTTATGCTATTATGGTACTTTAAGAAAAGTTCAAAACATTTTCGATCAAATGTTTTAGCAGAAACTTAAGAATGTTTTCTTGTTTTATTTTTTCATTTAAGGATGAACTTCTAATGCAATTCGTCTAAAATGGGCATTCATAGAAACCTATGACAATTGTTATTGTTGTTGTTATTAAGTGCGTTGTTATTATTGTTATATGATATCCTAAGTAAACTTTATTTTCTGTCGGTACATTATATGTCTACGAGTTTAGGTTTCTCTTTATTATCTTACATGACCTACTTTGTCTTTTGCAATGACAAAAAGACGGTTCCCACACTTATACGGACTGAATATATGCGCACAAAACAGGTCTTGATTTAACAGGCCGTCATCAATATGCCAAATAAAACAAAGATCTGGTGACTGCGAACCATTACCGTCGCGGGGCAATAATAATAAGAAAAAAAAACATTGCTTTTGTAATTTCATTCCCCTTCATTCTTTAGTTTGTAAATTAGAAGACAAGAAAGTATTCATTCACTTACAGACAGGTATCCGGTGAGAAAATTTTAGTTTCTTTCTTATATATATATATATATATTATATATATATTCATATATATATATTTATATAATATATAATATATATATATATATATAATATATAATATATATATATATATATATATTTATTTACTTTTTTTTTTGGTTTTAATTTTGGAAAAACTCTTTTAGCCATAAAACTTAATGAGAAATGTTTATTATATTACCTTATATAGAGTGGTCATTTTTAACTGTGCGCTATATTTTTCGATAATTTCAAGTTAAAAGTGCTTACAATTTATTAAACCAACTTGTAGAGGGGAAGTTTTTAACGCCATAAATTTAAATTAAATGTTCATCCATAGTGTTAATTATTGGACTAAAATGGATTTTATGACTCTTGTTGGGCGGCAGGTTATTTAGCGGCAATCTTAACACAAGTTTTGTTATGTTTGCTTTTTTTTTTTTTTTTTTGTTTCTCAAGTATGCCATGTATGAGCAAGACTGCAAAACGTTATAACCTATTAAGTAAGTGGTCGACGATTTCAATTGGTTTTTATTGTTTTATCTATTTGGTAAAGAAACGAATAAGAGAAATAACTTTTCCTCTTCTTTTCTACAACTATTCCATCTTGGAATTTAGGTCATGTTACCAAGTACGGCGAATTCGCATCAAATTGAAATGACTTAGGCCAGTCACAGTCCCATTGCGATATCATACGTTTATTTTATCTAAATTCTTAGTCAGGCTATTCCAAGTACAACAGCAAATATTTAAGAAGAATGGTTTGAGAGACTATAGTTTCAGAAGGGCCAATAAAAAATGTGAAATTTTGGTATGAACAATCCTTAGGTTAGCCTGTACACTTCGAAAAAAACAATAAAAAAAAAAAACAAAATAGTATTATGCTTGAGATAGATCTCCGACTTTTTTTTAATGATAACAACATGTTGTCCATATATATATATATATATATATATATACAATAAATGGAGTGTGACGATTGAACTTTTTTAAAACCGCACAGAAAAAGCGATACAATGATTAATTGATAATCATTTAATTACAGCTATTATCCAAAATGCATATTTTGCCCATAATATTGCAAATGTGTACGGGATAGTTACATACATGTACGTACATATATGCATATTAAAAAAAAAAAAAAAAAAATTGAACTAAAAGAAAGAAAAAATAGGAGAAACGCAAACAAAGAAAAAAAACCGAAAAGTGAAAGTAAAATTTTTCGCTTTTAATCATCACCAACACTAACACTAATGCCTTACCAGGCTTACAGGCACGTACATTTTACACATGCTAAATAGGTAGTGAAATGAGCAATTTGTTAACCTGAACGAATCAATTTAATGTTATTTAAAGTTTAATAGTCTTTAGCATTTTTTTTTTTTGCGTTCATACACCACGAACTAAATAAACAAACAAATTACGCCTCATCAATCATATGCTCACTTTAAACTTCGTTATGCATACACAAACTATATATATATAAATGTATATATATATATATATATATACAAATATATACATATATATACAAATATATATATATATATATATATGCGCAAATGAGGGATACGGTAGGAGATGTATGATCGAAAGAGTACTCAAACGTATGTACTTTTGGTGTAACACTTGAGCAACGTTCGCTGCTACAAAAATGCAATAATAATAATAATGTAATGTATGTATGTATGCTTGTCTTGTTTATGCTTATGTTGTTGCACACAATACAATTACGCTTAATTTCCGCAGAAACTCACTGTTAACTCGATACATGAAATTGACGGTATACCATTGTTTGTGGAAATGCACTGTGCAACAATTTTCCGGTTTACAACCACTCAAAATGAAACAATAAACCAAAAAAAAAAAAAATAAAAAATAAAAAGTAATAATCAAATAAAGATGCCATTTACATTTACATATTATTGATGTTAGTCGTGGTGTTAGACTTTTTATGTTAATGCGTGTAATTGTAAATGAATTCAGTACAAATTCAGAGGTCAACGAAATTTATCAATTCCTTTACAATTCTGTCCGTTTTCTGAAACTTTATATCTAACAAAGACATCTGAATGAGAGGAGTAAGATCAAAATCAAATTGTGATTAACGTGAGCTCAACTTTTTGTTTATTAATACTAAAGAAGAAAAACAGTTTTGAACGTAAAGAAAAGTTTTTCAGTTTATTGCCTCCCACTACTCTTTACTTTTGATTTACTTCCTCATTGATTCAATTTCGAGATTATTATAATAAAATCTAAAAGAATCATTGTTTAGTACTTTTGCTCTCATTTGTTTCTCATTTCAGTGAACATTTAAAAAATTAACAAACACATGCACATGCATGTCTAAGGGAATAATATATATAGCTACTTCCTGGTTTATTTCAATGTCCTTTAAAGATTTAGTAAACAATTGTTAGGCTTCATATTAAAATGTGCAATAATTGTTTTAAAAATATTCTTGCAAATAATAAGTAATCATAACTTATAGCCGAATGATAAGTTAAATTAAATTGTAAAAAAAAACTATTTTTCAATAAATATTTTGAATATAAAAGAATTTCGAGTATCATGTTTATATCAAATAATTCAAACCAAGAATATGTCTTAATATGATGAGTATTTTTTAAAATAGCAACGTTCGACTTAGGAAAAAATGTTTTCTTTTTTTTTTCAAGACAGTGTTCAACGCATACGTGCCTCTAATCGTAATTGTTGACATTTACTTTTACACGTTTGATAGCAATAAACAGAAGGACGAATAGTTGAATGGACGAACATAACTACATCGAAACAAATCTGTTGAAATGTTGTCAAATCGTATAAAAATATTTGTGAAGTACATGCGATTGTAACGATGCGATAAACGATCATTATATCATATCGAGTGAATAGTTCTACATTACAGTTAGATATTGTGAAGAAACTAATGATGGGTATTAAGAGATCCCAGCCGAAAGTTATCATTACTTCCTTCTTCCTAAATTAGAAATGGGGTTTTATTGAATTTGTTGTTGCGTTCGTAACATTTAAAAATAAATTTCGGAAATCTCAAAAATTATATATAATCCTTATTATTAAAAAGTTCTGAGATCATAATAGGAATGTTTCTTGGCACATCGGTTTAATCATGTGACAATCGAATGAAGTAACAATCGATCTGAAAGAATGAGAACTAGCTTTTATGTTTCTGTTGACAGCGGTGATGGGAAATATCATCCTTGATGGTTATTTCATAAATACGCTTACAATAGTTAAAAAACGAAAAAAAAAAAACAAATAAAAAATCAAAATCAAAATCAAAATAAAATAATAAACAATGAAAATTCTAAAAATTTTTTTGTTAACAATTTGCAAAATATAGTAAAGACTGAAAAAGATTTTCGGGTAAGTATTTGAGAATGCCATGTTAGCTTAGGAGTAAATTTAATTTAAAAATAAAAGTGCCGACGGGCGAACTAAAAATAATAGATAGGGTGGATAACCACGCTGTGCTACACGGCAAGTGTAACTTTCGTGTAAATTTGTAACAGAATTTCTTTCCAACTTCCTTCATGCATGGAAGAAAGCAATAAAGAAGTTTAATGTTAATAGTGCGATAAACTCATGTATGTATGTATATGTTTTTCTTTTATTATAAAAGATATTAATTTATTCAAAAAAAAAAAAAAAAAAAAAATTGCTTTTACATTACATATATAATCGAAAAACGGTATTAAATAATACATTTTTATGTTCAAGAATGTGGTAACAATCATAACATTATGTTATTATTTATTAGAAGAGATGTTTACTGACGGTTCTATTGTTGCCACTATTTTTATATTCTACACTACTTGTGCTAAGGATATATTAGGTTCATTCAACATCTGCAACATACACAATAGGACTTCTTCTATTTACACCCTTCTTTTGAACCCAAATAGATTCTAAATCGATTTATTCATGCCTATACTTTTATACATATATTAGTCCACGTATTTTTATATGTAGTCCATAGATTTGGCGGACAGGCATGTTTTAACCCAAGAATACTTTATTGAAAATGGACTGGATCAGATCATTTTCATGACAGCTGCTTATGCAAGTCGAAAATATAGAAAAAGCCGTTGTATTAAAAAAAATTTTGCACTTTCTAAAGGTGAAGAAAGATATAAATAAGTAATGGATTGACAACTAAGTAACTGACGATTTTACTTATAGATGTCTCTCTTTGCCATTTTTATGATATCCGTAAATGCTATGATCTTCTTCTTCTTATATATATCAGCTGCCATCTTTATCTAACTTTACAAGTTCATGGCGTAAATATTTTCTTAGTTTTTTTTTTTATCTCAACATTAATATGGAGTGCAAACGCAAACATTTCTGCCATATTTTGCTTTATTATTTTCGTAAAAGAAAGAACGTGTATGGTGATGAAGCCCTTAAAGAAAGGCAATGACGTAATTGGTTGCGTTTTGGAAATTTTTTTCTTAAAGATGACCAACGTTCAGGTCGACCAATTGAGCTTAATGAGGATTAAATGAAAACCATCACTATATAAACTATACGGGAGATTGCAGAGAAGTTAAATGTTTCACATACCGCCATTGAGAAGTATTTAAAACGTGTCGGTCTCGTTAAGAAGCTAGATATTTGGGTTCCGCACGACTTGAAAGAAATTCATCTGACAAAGCGCATTAGCCCTTGCGCATGTATTATTGCTTAAACGAAATGAATTCGATCCGTTTTCAAAACCAATCATCACTGGAGACGGAAAGTGTACAACAATGTCAATCGAAAACGATCGTGGTGCATACCTAGTGAGTCATCGCAAACCGCTTCAAAGGCACATATCCAAGAAGAGAAGATTTTTTTGTTAATTCGGTGGGATTGGAAAGGTCCGGTGAGTTTTGAGTTGCTTCCAAAGAACCAGCGGTCAAGGAAAATCGACTAGAATTGGTCAATCGTAATGGTGTCATTTTCCACCAGGACAATACTAGGCCGTACACTTCTTTGGCGACTCGGTGAAATTTGACGGATCTTGGTTGGGAATTGATGATACACTCACCATATAGTCCTGATCTTGCGCCATCAGATTACTACTTATCTCGATCCCTGGCCAATTACCTTTGTGGTAAAACTTTCAGCGATGAGAACGCTGTAAAATCTCACTTAACGCAGTTTGTGGCCAAAAAGGGTTTCTACGAGCATGGAATGTTCAAGTTGCCAGAGAGATGGTCATCGAACAAAATGGAAAGTACATTATAGAGTAAATTTCATTCCAAGTAAAAAAAAAACCTTTTATTTTATTGAAGAAATCGGCGATTACTTAGTTGCCAACCCAATATTTTGTCATATTAAATGAATATAGAAAATTTGAATGGAATGAGACCATCTTTCGGATCTTTTTCCTCGTAAGCATTCTCTTATGGTATATGGCTACAAGTTTGACTTTTTAGTGATTTATCATGTAAATTGGGACAGACAAAGGTTTTGAGATATAAATTTACTACGGCAAATTTGGACTGCTAGAGTGTATTTTTCGGCCCGCTCCTCAGATAAGCGTTCTCATCAAAGATAAATTTTTATGTGGCAAAAAAGTATAAAATTCGAGACATTTTACTATAGATAGATGAAGAATTGTAGCGTAGGATGTTTCACTTGGACGATAACGTTTTACTTGTTTCATATCATATCATTTCAAAAAAACTCTTAAAGATAAAAGCTATTAAAATATACAACGTTTAATTTTTGTTTACTACAGGTATATGAAGAAAATGGATTCGTATTTAATGGAAATTAAACAGTTGAGGATACCGCGCCCGAAATGCGGACCTAGTGGTAGCAGTCCGACACGTTATCGTTTGGATCGCCCGTATACGCCACCGCGTGATTATAATGTAAGCGGCAGTGAAAACAGCTTAAATAGCCGCTCAACAGTCTATCAAGAGGGTGGTGAGGATTTTCGGCCTTCATCTCATAACAAATTGTAATATTTGTAAGAGCAATTATTGTTTTCGCTTCATATTCTTAGTTTTTTTCTTATTAAGATTAATGAAAAAAAGTTCATAGCACTTATGTTTCCTTTTTCCCCGTCTTTTAAATTAGATTAAGAGTGCATGTATATTTGTATTGTACTGTTTCCTGTAAAATGCTTTATAATTTGTAAATGCTTTAAAAAATATTAATCGCATTGTAAATGTTTTATGATAACTATATTCGCTTTAGGGTGAATTTGCAATTGCGTCGCTTTAGTGTAAGAAAATCCTTCAGTTTTTTTATATCCATCATCGTAGAGACTGGATTTTGTTCGTCAAACCTTTTCCTTGCATCGAGACATATTCAGCTTTAAAGATAATATAAGAGAAATATTATATATCCTTTACCACAGCGTGAATGACTTCACAAAGATAAGTTGTCATAAGGAATATATTATATAACAATAGTAAATTAATTTAAATTGAAAGAGAAATTATTACAAAACGTTGATAATTATTTCGCTAAAATTTTCTATTCCAACTTTTGAAACTAGCAGACAGATGCAATTACAAATACACTAAATAGCTAGATCGACTCAGAATTTCACGTTGATTGTGACGATATATACAATAAAAAAAAAAACTGAAATTCAAATATCCAGTGAGTTCGTGTCATTATTTTCGACTTTTATTATATATTATATGAAAATTTGTTTGACACTTATAAAAATTTCATCCATTTCGATGTTTTGTTACCCCGAATGCATTGGATGTTGATATCGAAACGCAGTGTACTCACTAGCTTACAATACAATAAGGCATAGGAAATCTGTATTCCAAATGGGTAGTCGCATATATTCACGAATTGCGTGATTTGAAGTTCAAGTTGCCACTTCATATTTGATCACCAGCTATTGTTACCTCTTTGTAAATCTCAAAAGGATAGTCCATTGAAAACGATTTGAAACGAATGACATAATTATCCCGTAAGGGATAATAAATAAGCATAAACGATAATAAATAAAGGAGGCGTAATCTAAGTGTCTTGACAAATCGGTAAAAAAGATCAAAAAGAGAAGCGTTCGACTGTTTATATGATTCTTGAATGAGTATACTTTGATCAAAAAAGTCGAATTTTGGAAAAAAAATTTTTCTTCTCACTTAATCCCGGAAATTTTAAACCCGTACAGAAGAATGCAATAATTTTCAAATATATTATTTTAAGTGTTCGTGTATATGTTATACTTTTGTTATTCTGTTGCAATAGTTTATATGTTTTTAAGTAATGATATCTGTACTTTATAGTGGTAAAGATAAAATTTTATTCAAATTGTTTCTGCACGTATTAGTCTCAGACGTAATAAATTAAAATATTCGCGTTAAATTTACTGGAAATTAAGGTAAGAATGATTATGAAATTGTTACCGTCAGTTCAGCTCGTATTGGCTCAAGTCCCCTAATCTAATCTTCCAACTACAACTTAACGCACAAATTCAAACCGTAAGCATGTATAAGATCAGTTTCTGAAAAATTTTATGCAGCTACCGAAGTAAATGAATTCGGGAATTTTCATCTTAAGGGGGAAAGCGACTATAACAGCCTAAGAAAGCCGCTTTTTTTATCAACTGAAAAAAAAAAACATATTTTTGAAAAACATTAAAAGATGATAACACCGCGACGGTTTTCGCGCGGGATCTTTAACTGCATTATGATTGATGTATACTTGAATCTAAAAGAAAAATTATTTACTCTATATGCCTATAATGAGAGGAGTACGTATTTTTTTTGCGGAAATATTGATTTTCGTGTGATTGGCGTGAGTATTTGCTTGAAATATTTAAACTTTCCACCGAAAAAACCTAATCTTTTCTTGTTAGGAACTAATGTTTAAATCAATCTTTCGAAAATATCCTTCGTGTAGTTTTGAAAAATCGTATTTGGAAAAAAAACATTAAAAGTTTTGTAAAGACAAATTGTATTGTAATAAATTTATAATTTTTTTCAATCATATGCAATCCGCGCAACATAAAAATGTCCTTCCATATTCGAATATTGCTCTTCATTGTCTTTCCTCGATCATTGGCAAGAAAACATATAGTTCTGTAGATAAATTCATAGCTAAGGCTTGTTTGTACATTTTATCCCAAACTTCTAATCTCTTGGCAGAAGCGCTCACTCTCGGTTGAATCTCTCTAGGTCTCATGTTCATTTAGCGATCGCATTAATAAAACCACACTAACCTACTTTTTAATTCGAAATGATTTTAAGTGAATTTTCTGGAGATGTCTAATAATTCCTTAGAAGAGTAAGGAATAATAAATAAATAGGCTGTAAGTACCTAGTTAAATTTCATTCGATACAGGCAGAGCGTTTGCGGTAAAAACTCGGAATTTTTAGGAAACCATTTCTTTCATGTAATACAATCTCCATATATTCTGAAAAGTTCCAATCGTCTACTAATTCAATGAAAAAAAACAATTTTTTTTTTTTTGAAGAATTTACATTGGTTTCCCTCTTTAGAGAAAAATCGCGAATTCTATGTATACACTAAAGTGTTGTAAAGTTTTTTCAATTAGTTACACAAAAAATTCGCAAACAGACATCTAAAGGACAGTTATCAGCCCAAGTACTGTGTATCTAGGTGCCTAACTAACGCACTATAAGTTGTGTTAAGTTCATGTGGTCGCTTGATACACTTGAAAAAGCTACAAAAAAAAAAACTGTAAAATAAAAAGTCCTGTAACAGTAGTACATTAGTATTGAATAAAGTGAATGAGTGTGCCTGAGTGAGAGAGTAAAAGAAGAATCCCTTACTCACCACATCGTGTTCGTATTCCGTATGCGGTAATCGAGTTTCACTGCTTCTTCGTGACCTACGTTCATCACATCCATAGTCCTATTGAGCCATCCAATTGTGTTTTTTAGTTTTGTTTGAAATTTTCATATTATGTAAAAGAATAAGCCAATGTTGATATAGAAGTGAATAAATTTAAAAAAAAAAAAAAAAAACGAAAAGTGTTTTATGAAATGGAATAGATTTTAATTTAAACAAAATTATTTACACAAAATAAGCATTTAATAAGAATTTGTACACAAATATAAATCATAGCCAATAAGTCTAAACAATGCTGTCATAATAATTATAGGAAAAGAGATTTTCAAACAGATAAACTTCAGAATAACTGTACACAGTGAAGAGATTACAGTGCATAGTTAAGACAACCTACTTAAAACTGATTTTTACACACGCACACATACACATTTAAACCCTATAACCGTATTTGTCTGATCCGAATAATGACAACAATGCGAATGTCAACTTTGAATGCTGATGAAAATGACAACACTCGGGTGATCGTCTTTTGTTTTTATTCTTATTAAATTTGGTTTGTTTTCTTCTTTTTTTTTTTTTTTTAAATAAAAGTGCAAAAAAAAAAATTATGTATAGAGAATGTATGGGGAGTGTGAAGAATTTTGAAATTTTGAATTTTGAAATTTCAAAGCATCGCGCAAAAAGAGAGGGGAGAGAGTGACATGGCGAAGAGAAAATAGAGTGAGAAGCTTGGATTTGCTTATTATTTGTATTACGTGTTATTTATATACAGAGTATATAAGAAGATAAAGTAGTTTTATATATATTTTTATATACATATATAGGTAAGTATATACACATACGTACATTACATACATATGAATGCATATATGATCATCACCTGATGTTGATTGTCAGTTTGCAATTTTTTGTTTTGATTTGTTCCCATTATTTGAGGCTGTATACAGCTATCGGTATAAATGTACTGCTTGAGGGGCGTATTATGAGTGGTACTGCTAAACGTTGGTCCCATGTATTTGGCAGTTGATGAGTTTCCTCTACCCAGATGACGCAATGAGGCGTGGTGACTGTTAAATTCGACTCGGGGATGCAATAGCCCTGACCCGGATGAATATGCAGATGAATTCTGAGGTTGAGATTGTTGAAATGGTAGTTGTGGCTGTGAGATATGATAGTGTTGTTGTTGCTGCTGTTGTTGTTGTTGTTGTTGTTGTTGTTGTGACCGATGCAAAACAGGTCCTGCTGACATGGGGCGATAGGGCAATTGTTGTATCGTTCTAAACATAATTTAAATGTTATTTATGTTTTGAAAATTTAATCGGTTTTAATTTTAAAAATGCGAAACTTGATTTGAACTTGAGGGGAATGAAAGACAAGACTGACTGTGAGAAGCAAAGCGAGAAAATGTATATATACACATATATATATAGATACATATATATATATATATATATATACAAAGAGAGAGAGAGAGAAAGAGAGAGAGAAGTAGAGAGAGAGAGAGAAAGAGAGAGAGAGAGAAAATGGTCGCAATAGTACCGATTTTTATTATCCGTCATAGTCATGCCCAGCCCCGAATCTGAAGAAGGACTTCTTCCGGTAGCAGCGCTTACTTCCAAATCGACGTCGGTTACCTACATATATAACACACAGCATTTGTTTTATATAAAAGCTCATTTACCATCCATAGGCTTAACTTGTTAATTATTCATAAATTAGTTCATTCATTCATTATTCAATAATGCTTGATTGTGGTAGTGTGGTGTGCTTTTAGAAATACTGCGAACTTTGCAATATTTGCTTTATATTTCAGTTTAATTAAATATATATTTTTGTTTGCTTTTTTTTTTCAAATTGTTTTCAATATTTCAAATTATTTAGTGCGAATAACAGAAACTTTCGATAAAATATTTTATTCTATTATAAAATATTTATTCTATCAAATGCGCTTTAATAGGTGATAGATAGGTGGTGAATAATTACTTAAGTAACGGTGAAGTTCTTTTTTTTTTTTTTCAACTAAGTGGTGAGAGTGTTGTATTTCGGAATTAATCGTATTCATACAAATTTGTTAATAATTGCAAATTTTTTATTTACTTATTATCTTGATAAACTTTAGTTTCAAAATGCAAATAAATCCTGATTTTAAATATAATATAATTCCTTTTTGGAGAAATATTAATAGTGCTCGCAAGGCGCGATTGTTTTGGTTTCCGTATTGAATTTGTCATTAAGAAAAATAATTCATATTTTGGTAAATAATAAACGTAAGAAATAATTCAAATGATTTTGAAGTCGTTGTTATAAAAGTTTTCTTTTTTTTAGTTATTTGAAAGCTTAACTTTTCATGCTGTGAAAATTAAACTCTCATCATCTAAAGTAAAGATACGCCTCCCTTAACTAATAACATTTTTCATCGTTTCTAACTATATATTTTTATACTAAATTACTAGAAACATTTGAAAGAAATTTAAATATTATATTTTAAATTATATTTTTCAATTTGATATCAATTTCTATATTCATCAACTCAAGTTTATCAAGTTTATATATTACTGATGAGCGTAAGATTTTTAGTGTATTTATTCATGTGTGTCGAGCCGGTGATTGTTACATATGCTTTTAGCGCGACGGTAGAGATATTCACTACAGACCAAAAACTTGCAGTCTATAGCAGATATTGATCTAAGAGCTGATATACATATTTACCAAATACATATAAAACTTCTATGTAAAATTGGTCTAGATCCTTCAATTGTGACGTCCACAATTAACAAAAGTCGTCGCAATAAAAGGTGAAAGCACCAGCTCAAAGCGTAAATAATTTCCGTATTCCGTAGGATAGATGTTAACATAAATGTGAGAAATGCATATATTGCATAGAAACATGCATCGCAGATTCCAGACTTGGAGAGATTTGCAGTGGAATCGATTTAGCCATGTCCGACTGCTTGCCTTTAAACTTTGTCTATAAAACCTAACTTGATCGCAAGTTGTTCTGCTTCTAATACTGCATAATTTGTTATCATTTTTGTTAGTTTATAGCGAAAAGCATTTTAGTTTGAAGCTTTAAGCTCAAATCTTCAATTTTTTAACGATATATGCGAGTAGGGTTTGAAATTGAACTAAATCGAAACAAGGTTTCGCGTCCAAAATTATCAAGAAACAACACTTATGGAGCAGAGTATGTATCCATTATACAGCTAATTAAATTAATTAATAAGTGTGGAGAAGTTGTTCGAAAACGTGATTTAAACTAATATGCATATCACCTACCATACATGCCATAGGGATATACAAGATGTATCGAATGAGTGAATCTTCGCTTTGCTTTGCAATGAATTATCGTAAACAAGCGAATCGTAAACATTAAAGAAAGTTTAATTCAAGTCGAATTAACTTTTTTTTTTAATTGGTTCAAACCAACCTGGATCTAGTAGTGGCAACTGTGCTTTTTTATGTTAATATTTTCTAAGAAAATTCTTATTTCTTGACTTTCTAGCGAGTTGCGTACTTATTTAGTTTTTTAACATTTTTAGACTTCATATTATTTCAACAAGTTACAGTAAACGAGCGTCGCATGTGACAATAATAAATAATATTCTTAATGATATATGACAATTAATGAAAATTATTTCATAACAAAAACGAGAGAAGTTGAAAAAATCCAACTCGGGGTAATTGATGAGAATTTTTAGTATATTAAAATTTGACTCAAATATTGTTAGTAAGATGGAAAAAACTATATTTTGAGTATTGAATTGAATGAGTTAAGAATCATTGAACGACATACTGAATAGTGCTGAACCGTTTTGGAAAGAAGGACCAATATTTTTAAGCTTTCTATCCTTTTAGTAGATAATTCATTCACTGAATTATAATTATCTTTTTTTTGTTTATACTAAAAGTAATTTTTGAAAAATAAAGCATTATATATTTTACCAGTTTTACGCTTCCATACCTTTATTTTTACATCGTTATTACAATATATGTGGTCAAATGTAAGAAGATTAAACAAATAGAAAAAGATTTATTTAGAAATATTTATAATCTGACAGCGTATTATTTCGTGCAATTTAATACGATAAAAATTTGTTTGTATAAATGTTGGCATAAGAAACTGTCCGACATCGGACGATAAATCGCATCCTTTTAACAATTTCAAATAAATTTGAATCCGATCAATAACACTAAGTGTCAGATCAGAAAATGCGTCCGGTGTTTCAAACTGATCGCAACGGTTACAAGAAGGAATACTTAGGTTTAATGGTTAACTAAGTAATTTATGCATTATTCTATTAGTATAAAATTCAAAACTTTTGATTAATATCCTAAATTGTTGATCTTGTGCATATATTTTTTCAGACTCGTCTGCTATTTCAATTAGCTTTGGATATACATAGACGGTCGATTTTCTAAATTTGTTTCTTTGGAATATGAATTTTATCGGAGTACGAAAAACGTTGATTGATCTCAGGGTTTTCTCATGAGTGCTCTTGAAATCAAATTTAATTTTTGAAAGATGACGTTTCAGTTAGATTTCTATTTGCTTAAGTAATGAACTTTTGCAATCTTTTAAAGAATTAATTACACTTTTGAAATATACAGCGACTGATGTTCCGATAGATGTAAGCTGTATTTCTAGGGTGTAGCTTGAGGTAATATTAGGTTACTTTTAATTGAATAATTAGGAAATATTAACGTATATTTATGAAAAATATATGTGATTGATTGATTATTTTTCAAAAATTTTCAAACATCGTTTCCTTCAAGATATTCAAAGTCTGATTGGGTATAAAAAGAATCATGTTGACATTCGAGTTGTAAATTGAATTGAATGAATTAGAAAAATTGACATTCGACTTAATAAATTGATATACCTACATATGCATTTACTTCGGTTGAACGAAAAGGAAATAAACTGAAATTTTTCTCTACAAAACAAGAAAATTAAAAATCCTCCATGAAAAGTTTTATAATTACTTTCAAACTTTATTTTGAATAATAATTATATAGCGACACAGAAAACATAAACAAAGGGTTAAATCATTTCTTAGATTCTTGTAGCGTTGTTTCTGAAGGATATATATAGCATGCAACAAAATATATCTACATATGTATGTATATATATATATGCATATGTATATACATATATATTTAATTAACTTTCTAAACATTTCAAAATCTCGTTGCTTAGATTGTAGCTTTATGTTTCAATGTGTTGTCATTCGTGTGAGTGTAGTGCGTGTGTGAGCTCATAGTTTTTTTTTTTTTTTTTTTAAGTGTTTCGAGTTTTAAATTATTGTCTCTTCACTTTTCATCATTTACTGTGAAATGTTGCGATTCATTGCTTTTCTAGTTTTTAATTTTTATGGCTTGCTGGTGTTTCTTTTTATTTCTTTGTTTTTACGTAAGCCAATAAAAGAATTTAGAAGAAGAACACCACAACAACAACAATAACAACAACAACGACAACAACAACAACTTTACTAACAACAACATTTACATACAACAACCAATCATGATACACTCACTCTCTTAATAACAAAAATATTTTAAAATTAAAGAAATTTTTTTAATTAATTTTTAAAATTAAAGAATTGTTTTAAATATTTAATTTAAGGTAAAATTAAAAGAGAAAAGTGTAAGAAATATTTTCTCTAACAACAACAAGTACAAATACATTGAACATGCGATTTCTTATTTTTGTTATTTTGTTAATTTGTTTTCCTTTCGATTATTAGTTATAATATAGTTCATAGACAGTACGAATAATCGCACATATATATAATAATTAATAGTACATAGTGTCAGTGTCGTAGAGTAAATCTTCTAAAAAGCTTACCGGCAAATCACGCACATTCTCTCCCTTACGCTGAAATAGTGAAGAAAAAAGACAAAAAGTTTTGCAAAATTTTGAACAAATCGTACACTTCTTGTCTAATTCAAATGTTTGAAGACATACCCGTAATCTTTCACTACCGTAGGGATCACGTTCTCTTCTATAGACCAGCTCATCATAACGGGTCCGATCTTCCGGAAATATAAGTTCACGTATTTCCGTTACCAGCGTATGCTAAATAGTATTAGTTATTACTTATAAAGTGTTCAGAGAATACTCACTAAGGGATAATACCACTGTACCAGCCCATAAAAAAAAAACTTTTGGCAATTATTTTAGAATGAAAGGAAAGGTTATACAATAATAAGCATATATTTAAATTCCGAAAAAAAAAATATTGGAAAAATATTAAAAAATAGAAACACCGCAGCTGTTCTCTGAACACATTTTTAACTCAAGGAACTCTTCGGTAATCAGTTGTAACTGGTGAAAATGCGATTTTAAAAAATGAATATTTAATCTACGCGTATTTTTCAAAGACAGAATCACATATTTTACGTTTTATATGCTGCGAATTGACAGGGGAAAATGATAAGAAAATGTTTAATTCAATAGCCAAATTCATAATCCACTCGAAAACACTCATCTCAAATTTTTAATTTCTTAGTGGAAGCATTGAAGACTTTCGAATCGCGCACAGCCTCAAATCTCTTCAATAGTAGTTCCATTGAGGTTACATTTATGTAGTTTTGTTTGGAAACGCTTTTAAACCATAAATACTTTCTAAAGATATCTCATAGCATATTAGAGAAGTTACAAGCCAATAGCTAACACCTTACACCATAACTTTCCAGAAGAGATTTATTTGATATAGGCAGAAAAGACCGAGAAATCATGGAATAAATTTTTTAACCTTAAGAATTTGTTATCACATATTTTAGAAAATTCAAAGCATCCACATTAAACTAGTGAAATATTTTTTATTTTGAATTTTCAGTGGTATTATCCCTTCAACTGGGTAATATCTCTGTTTACCTTTTCGTAAGTATCTAGCATTTCCAGTAAGACAGCTACAAAGGCATCTATGGTCATTGCTTTCGCACTATATTCGGCTATGTAATACGAAAGACTTGCGAAATGATGTCGAGGCAAAAGTGAACGAGCTTTCTCCTCAACCATGGCGGTAATTTGACCTTTTCGACGGGCTCTATAAATTAAATAAACCAAAAACTTAAATGTGTTTGATTTAATACAAAATTTTACTTAAAAAATTTTTAATATTTACATAAAAATTAACTTCACGAAGAGACCCCATTTAACTTTCTTTACATAATTTAGAATTTTCACTCATTCAATACTGCTCTAACATAAACAGATTTAATGGCGCCCCGTTTTCTTTTTATATTTTTGTTGTTATGCATTCAAGTTTTTTCTGATTTTAAAATTTATTATTTAAACATGAAATAGTACAAGACACAAGACTATTTGCGAATTGTCCATATTTTTTTCTTAAATTTTGCGTTCAGTCAGGAAAGTTTACAGATGATAACAGGTGTTTTCGATTGCTACATTCGTCCCCAAAACCAAACGATTGTACGTCTTATAAAAATGGAGAGAATCGGCCTAAGCATCTTACAATTTTTTTGGTCAACTGGGACTAAACGAAAAAGACGTGGTAATTCACCCAAATTTATTGTGTAAACGAACGCTTAAAAAAAGAAAACAAAAAACACACGGTTGACGTTGACTATCATAGCACTTCTTAGTACGCTAATTCCCACATTTTATTGTTTAATATTCGATCTGGAATTTTTGTTGTTGTTATTTGTTTCTCACCTTGTCCCCGTTGGACTGTAGGCATCCCAAGGCTCTATTTCAATTGAGGTGCAGGAATGTGGTACTTTGCCTACATCGCGTATAAGCAATGACATACGCTTATGATACTTTAACTGACTGACCGCCTCATCGTGCGTTACGTCTTGAAATGATTGGCCGTTGACTTCTAATATTTCATCACCCACCATTAAGCCAGCACGATCCGCCACACTTTCCTTGTCTACCCCAGTAACAAATATGCCCAAACCGTACTCAACGCCACCGCGTATCATTAATCCTAACGATTGCCCGGGTTCTATTAACAATTCCACACGTCTTATTCTGCAGTGAATTGATCATCACATTAGTTTAGAAATAGATTTAAATTGTATGTTTCTTATTAATACTTACCTATCGCGACGCTCGGATCTGCGACCGCCATATTCCATAGGAGGTGAGGCGGGCCTACCATGACGATCCATCCAGGAACATGTTTGACGAAATGGTAATGCCCCTGTACTTCCTATGCTAGTGCCTGCTGGCAATGTAGTTTGTGTTTGCGACAGCAGGGGAACCATAGATGCATACATAGGATCTCTAGAAGGTGGACCGAAGCCGTGCAATGGCGCCGTTGTACTCAGTATTGGTGGTGAACGTACCGTCATACTGATTTGACGTGATGATTTCAGTATCTGCACACATCTCTGCGTTAAGAAAAAATATGGCAATAGGAGAAAGAAGAGAGGAGAAGAAGCAGACGTACCAAGAAATTAAACGTCAAAAAAAAAAAAAAACAAAAACAAATTTAACGAAAGAACGAATTTAAAATAGAAAAAGTTTATAAAAGATGATTTCGAAGTTAAGATTGTATTTTAAAAAAATAAAAAAATGATAATAATAACATAAGTTTCATACCTGAAGAGAAGAAAAACAAAGATTCTCACTACCATACCTATTACACAAAGTCATCGCCTAGTTTTTATTACACACTTAGTTATAAATTATACCACAGAATTATCAAATAAATACAAATCACATTCGAAGTTGAATCAGCTGAATCACACAAAGCCCAGGACGTTTTCCTGAGACATAAAATTAAGTAGCACGTGCGAGCACAATAGATTGACCATAAAGGTTTATAGGACCATTTAGAGAGAAAACCGTTGGATTAATTGTAGATTAAATAGAAATCCGAAAGATCTATTTAGTTATATACAATTTTAAAGGGAAAACACGGAGTTGCTAGTATATGAACGATGAATTTCATAGCATAAATTTTTCACTCTAAGGTTAGAAACCATAAAGATATATAGCAAAACTAATATATAGTTGTGGTGTAACTTTCGTACACACGTTAACTCAAGTAAGTGTTTTTAAAAAAATGATTTGGGCAAAAAAGTGAGACATTTATAACGCAAATGATATAAGAGTCTTGTTATTTTAAAAAGGATAGTTACGTCAAAGAGTATCTAACCATTTAAGAAACTACTAGAACCTCCAACCGAAAAATTGGAATAACTGACCTATTTAGATTATCTAAATGACCTTTGCTCAACTCGAGTAGAGAATATGGTAAATTAATCTCTACTTTTATTAAACAAACCGCTATCCTGGCGCAAACAAGTTATCGGCCACAGAGCTTAAGGTTTCAATATTCTATTTAGTTACTGCAAAATTCGAAGTTTCACGTGTAATCAATACTCTATTTCATATTTATTTTATAATTAATTTGCACAAATTAAACTCAAAAGAAAAAAAACATGTTAATAAATCAATTCAAATCAAAGCTATAATAAGAGAAGACAGAAATTAAAAAAATTAATATAAGTTTGAAGTGAAGTATAGTTTAATTGAAACATGGAATCTATTGCCAATTTTTTCTCAAAGTGCATTAGTGTTTTACCAATTGATTCGTAGACTTAAAATATATGATTTTCAAAATATGTTCATCGGATCTCAAAAATTAAAACCATAAATAATTTGGAAAGATTACTCAGTGATCATTATAACAAAAAGTGTTAATGTAGAAAAAAGTGCATAAGGTTGCCGGCAAATGAATAAATAAATTTACTTTACTAGCACATTTTGAAAGCTTTAAATAATCATTCAGAAGTAATCAAGCAGAAGGACTTTAACAGACTTTACTCTTTTTTTTAAATTTTTGCAGATCTGTAAAATGTATCATGAAATCTTCTGTAAATTTCAATAACTCTTTCACTCGTTATCTACTTATGAATATACGGCCTGCTCTACAATTTTTCCCGTTATCATGATTTATTTAAGACTAAATTGATTTAACTTTGAAAATAGTGGAAACATTAACAGGTGTTTTTATAAAACTTTAATTCTCTAGTGTACACTTCAATTATATTTGGGGTCATTACATTTGTAATGTTGGCTTAAGTCTTTTTTTTTTTTTCCTTTTTGATAATTTAAATTGTATAAAATTAAATTACGACGTTTATTAAAAATAAATATAATCTTTAAAATACTAAAATACAGAAATGAACGACTTACTTTTAATGCCTCCTCGTGATTGATTGAAGTGAATGGTGTGCCATTCACTTCTAGGATTGTATCACCGGGACGCAAACCAGCACGTTCCGCTATTGAGTTTTCCTCAATACGAGATATATAAACCCCTAGTCCTTATATCAATCATGTAAATATAAAAGAGAATAAGATTTAAACAATGATTATTTATACATCGATGCAGTACAGTATAATGTTTTTAGTTAATCTATCAACTAAAGGTAAGTTTCTCTGCCTTTTACTTGAGTTTTTGCGGCGAGTAAGTTTCAGCAGTAGATATTAAACGGAACGACGGTCGGACGGACATGACTATATCGAATCAGGATCTCATTTAATCAAAAGTATATATAAAAGCCTGCATTCCGAAATGAATAACATTTTCACGAAAGGCCCACAGCAGTTCTTCGAATCTCGAGAATAGTCACAAGTGAAAAACCGTAATTTTTATGTGAAATAGTCGGTTGCGAAACTATATGAATTGAAGTTTGGATGAAGAAGAAAAAATTTATGCAGTATAAGAAACTGTATTATCGTGGCCTAAAACGTGGCAGTTCTGCATCTGTAATTTCATCTAAAATTCGTGCAAAGGACGCATAACGATCAGATATCGTTCCTCGTTGGCTCGCTGGCAAGAATTTACCCATCCATACCATTTACTATTACTTCCTTTTTAATAAATCTATTGCGGAAGCTCCATTTTTTAGAAATGATTACAAAAAATTTCTATGTGTTTGAAGTTTGTTGAACTTCATTATTTATATATTTTCGTGAAGTTTAATCGTTTTTTGCCATTATGAATGGTGTACACATATCGTCAGATTTAATGGGTAATCAACAGCAGATAATTAGATTCATGCAAGGGTGAACATACCATAAAGGTAGGACAAAAGCACGCGGATAAATAAACTGAGGATCTTGCATGATTTATGAAGTCACTAAAGCGTACTTCTAGTCACTACGATTAGAAGTAACAATCTATACATTTGCCAGGCGGACAGATTGATTGCATTTATATATTTACATATTTATGATTTCAAATTCATATTAAATCATAGAGCTTACCATTGTAGTACCCACCAAAAAAAAGTTTCACTTTAATAAACTTTATTAATTTTTTGATAGTTGCAGGTAGATAATTTCATCTGTGTTCTTTTTACCTATTTACACCGACATTTCTTTCTTTCTTTTCTTTTTCCTTAGCAGACTGAGTTGTCACATCACTGATAACAACTAATAAAAAGGTCGATTGACATTAACATTTGCAGTTCCCGGTAGGGAATAATTCAAACCTAAGAACAATATAGCGAATCTTTTGTACTTGACGTAAGCTAAACGGTTTGATTCATCTAAAAAGTGGTCGAAAATAATTCTTCT
Source organism: Glossina brevipalpis (assembly GCA_000671755.1). Lineage (NCBI taxonomy): Eukaryota > Metazoa > Arthropoda > Insecta > Diptera > Glossinidae > Glossina > Glossina brevipalpis. Next base: position 260,891 of record KK351012.1, read on the forward strand.
GATTGTCAAAAAATGTATTTATCACGTTTGTTATGCCAAAGTCAAAATAACAGTTATATAAGTATACCTTGCACGTCATTTAAAAATGAAATGTGAAACCCGAACGGTATACATAACGTGTATAACTATTACATACATAAATATTAAATCGCATTTCTTTTATTAATTTCTTGTCTCTACGTTATATACACGTGGACTTACGTATAAAAATCTTAAACGGATAGCATACACGTTCATACAAATATGTTTACACATCGTTAGGTTCTTTGTTGTTCTTAGAATAGAAAAATTATTGATTTTGTTATGCTTTGAAATTTTATGTCACTTAGAAGGAAGGAGAAATATACACTTAAACGATATCTTGTGTTGACTTGAATACGTTCGTCTAGATATATGTAGGTATACGTGTAAACGTTCATGAATAAATACAAAATATTTTTTCAATTAAAGTGTTATTAACAAATAATTGAACTTGAAATAAAACTTCTCGGTATGATTGTATACATTTCCTAGTTTTATGTAGACAATACATCCAAGGGCATACGTAATACGTAATGCGTAATACAATAAAGCCTTTCATTGTTAAGCGTTCAAAAGAGAATGATAAGATGAAAAAGGTATTACTCGTCATTATCCTTGGGAGCGACTTTTTGGATAAGTGTTAAATGAAAATGATTGAAGCACAACTAAAGAAACTTTCAGAAGTACGACCAAAAAGGGGTTCGATTACAAAAATTTTTGAAAATGTTATGAAAAATGTTATGAAAATTTTCATTTCAAAATAACCACCACAAGTTTTTTTTTTTTATTACTTACCTGAGTCTTTACCTCCTTTGACACATATTCCGAAACCGTGATCGATGTGTTGATCACGCGACATAGTTACCGTCCGTGTGGAAAGCTCATGTATGTTCGGTATGCTACGATCTCTGTCCCTATCGCGATAAATCTAAGAAAAGAGAAAATAAAAAATCACAAAATGCATAAGAAAAATTTATTTATCTGAAGTCAAATTTTTAGAGGTTGCACTTACTAAGGTATAAGTGATATATAAAAACTGCCCGAAATTATGGCTGTTGTCTATTTTTGAGCTCTTATCAGCGTTGTAAGAGAGCGTAAGGATTTTTGTTTTTGGGATTTGTTTTGTGGAAGGCAGTGAAAAACATTTGTTTTTTTAAGAACTTAAAAAACAGACAGAGCTATAGTTATACAGACAGATAAGCAAAAGGACGGACTCATAGTTTAATGAGTAGAAACGGGTACAGAGGTTGAAAATGTGTCAAATGAAATCACCAAATTAACATAATATGTTTCGCTAACAGTAAGAATAAAAATAATTTTCGACTCTAATGTTTTACATACCTGATGTGTTGTTGAAGGGGGACTACTGGCGGGACTACGCCGCCCTGTGCGATCTCTTGTGCCGTTGCTATAATGGTAACTGCTGGTAGGAACTGAAGACGATTGGGTGGCACCAAACATGCGTAACACCTGCTCTGGTGATATCGGCCGCTTTTTATTGCCACCATTAACACCGGAGGCAGAGGATATCGCATATCTTGCTGCCGTTGAGGTAGGCAGTGTGCCACTCATATTTGCTAAATGACTAACGGGCGACGACGATAGATAAGCAGAACCACGACCTGGTAATGAACCCCCTTTTGTCGCCACGCCTGCCGAATTATAATAATAGTGAGGTGAATGCGGTCGTTCTATAATCGTATACGATGTACCAGGTGGTGAATAATATAAGCCAGAGCGACCTGCCCGCAATGAACTGGTACTATTGCCGATACGTGGATTAACAGCGTAACTATTTGTTAAGCCACTTACATCTGGCGGTGGTGTTGTCATGCCATAGGTAGCGGCTGCAATATCTTCAGCCTCGTAACTGCTAGTTGTTGCACGCAAATGATGAGCCGTAAGACCAGCCGAGCCGCCAGTCGGCACACTAGAGGATGAATGTGTGGAGGTCTGCTGTAATATGCTAGGATGCAAAGATGAACTGTGCGCAGGTGGTGGTACATGATAGTAGCCACGCGAGATCCATCGCGTAGGTCCAAGATCACATAATTCGGCATAGTCGTTGCCAGCAGCGCTCATTGTCGGGGGGTCGCCGTCGTATGGTACACCACCCCCAAGGCGCATTACAACTCAGGCTGCACGAAAAAACCCAAGAAGAAAAAATTTTTTATAAATGCAAAAATCAATTAATATTGAAGCCCCTTTTTTTCGAGAATAGTTTTTTGAATTACATCCAAATATTATCAATTAACTACAACACTTTTACAGAATGTGCTTTTTAAAATAATGTATAAAAATTGTATAAAATAGAGCATAACTGAAATATTAGTGATTGCTTAGAAATCTAGTTATTGTGGATGTTTCTGCTTTACTACGTCTTATATTATTATTATAATATAATTATTATTATAACAGTGAAGTGATTTAAAATTTATTTATGGTTGCATTAAGTTGGCATTTATGAAAATGCTGCAGTAAAAACATGGTCAGCACATGCTTCTACATATCAATGTGCTTATACAAATTTTCTCTCTATCGTCATGGTAAACATTCTTATGTTGCATGCTTGTTCCCCTAATGTGCTTTTCGCCCATATTTTGTGCTATAAAGTAACGATTTTTTCCAACGCGTTTTTCTTTACTTTCAAAACTTAATGCATGCGTATCTAAAATATCTCATTTTAGTTGATATCTGTGAGGAAATGCTCTTTAAATGAAATTATTCCATTTTATGTTTTGGGATATACTCTCGCTACTCCTTTTCCTTCATTTTTCAAAATCGTCCTCATCAAAATTTCCATTTCTCGTACTTGGTCTCTTTAGAAACGATAAATAGTGTGAAAATGTTCTGATATATATTATGTATATGTTATCCTGCACTTTTCCTAATTCTTTTTTTTTTATAACCACCACCGAAGATGAGGGGTATATTCATTTTGTCATTCTCTTTGTAATGCCCAAAAGGAATATTCGGAAATCCCACAAGTTGTATATATTCTTGATCAGTATCAAATTTGGAATCGATCTAAATATGTCCGTCTCTTCATCTATTGTCTTTGGTAAGCATTCGGCCTCAAATTTGGCAGAAACATTGAAAGTTCTTTCACATACGTTACGATTGAAAATGGATCAAATCCATCGCAGGCAGCGATCAGTATACAGTATAAGCTGAAAGCACGTCCGTTTTCTGGCCATTTTTCTCTGGCTGTTTTCCATGATATTCCAGGGATAGCTGTGTTCTACAGTATTCAGTAAAAATAGAAAAAATCTGCCACGCCCACCAATTAAAATTTAGTTTCCCCCCCCCTTTTTTTAAGATAAATTTGATGGTGGTGGCATAAAAGATTCGTCACAGCCGAATATAATTTTCTTACTTGTTTTTATTTGTTTTATTCACCTTTACGCCTGTATGATTAGTTCCATGCACGAGTGCTCAACTACATATCAATTTATTCTTGTGAATATTTACAAACGAGTTTGTCACTAGATGCGTTTTTGGTCAACGCCCATATATGTACAACTATAGACGTGAGACTAGAAGCTGCAATCACAGTGCAAGGGATGCGTAGCTTAATTTGCAGTAATTTGTCTTTATTAGTGTTTGAAAAATGCCTAAATTATTTCCGTTGATTTCCTGTTTAATAAGATTACCAAAATTTACTATTCGCTACCTGCTAAATAGATGTTTAATTTTAATATATATAAAGTATGCATTCTAATATGCTTCATATTAGCAACGTCCGCGGTATTTATGACCACTTCACGTGACCGTTTTCCTTATTAACGTGAAATTCTAATTCACTTTGTCTTAGAATTAACTTTTGAAACTTCCAAAATGTTAAAAATGCATACACAAAATGTATTCTTAATTCTAAAATCGAATTTGTAAAATGGTCGTAATCAACTCATAACTGAAAAACGAAAGTAAGCCTGAAAATATCACAACTTATTGCACAAACACAGAATGATTTAAAAGCCAACATACGTTATCGAAATTTCAATATCTTCGATCCATAAATCTATGGACTACTATGTATTATAAACGGAATTAACATGACCAGACTTTAAACAATCGTCATCACTGTTGAGATATTCAATTACAAACTAATTGCAATACTTAGATAACGGTTTACTCGAGAATTTTCAGTTAGTTATTTTGATTTTTAAAGATTGAACAACTTGGGTAACTCTAAACGATCTAATTTCCTTTTAATATTTGTTTTCATAGCTTTCGTTTTGACACAAATCATAACATTTGTCGTTGATATCATATTAGAAACAATATATTTCAGTAAGTTTTCACATAAAAAAAAAAACCTCGCCCGAATTTTCGAGTTCTCTTAAATTGTTTAAAACTCCTTCTTTTGCATATTAGACTCTTAAAGATTCCATTTTACATAAAATTTTCAAAATGCTCTTTTGGATCACATGGTATAACGGTTGAATATATTGTAAGCATATAAAATAATTTAATAAAAATTAATTTATTGATTTGAAATGAACAGTAGGTTGACGATCTCAGCGACTATATTGAAAGCATCACCCGAAGTTTTGAATTATGCTTATTTGACGTTTTGTTTTTCATTCTAAAGATTTTGGATAACTAAAGTTTCTGTTCACCCCATTAAAAACAATCCGTCACATAGGAATATCGAAATTAATCGTTTAATAGCTACTTATCTTTCCTATATAAAGAGTACATCTCCAAAGTTGTGATCGATAGTAATCTTAACAATTATAGTAAGGATAGACGACCTTGTTCAGGGTTGGATCCTTTGCTGACATTAACATCTCGTTTTCCATAGTGAAACAAATTCCCTTTTTGCTCTATGAGACTATAAGCCAACGTCGCTTGCCAAACAGAATCGGTGTCTTTTTGCAGAAATGGCTGCCATCATAAAAGCTATGAGATATGCCTCAGGGCTGACCGGAAGAACTCAGTGTTTCAGGCAATACGATTAAATCGTAAGGACATACTTCTTTGCGTTTTTCCCCCAGAACATATAAAACAAATATCAAAGTACTTTGGATCCCCTCCCATATCGAAAGGGGACACATATCATGCCCTCAAAACTTCAAAAGAATATGTCTCTAGGAAGAGACGCTATTAACTTTATAATGTATTTGATGCATATTTCGATGAATTAGGGGGAGAATACAAAAATTACCAAAATCAGCGCCTATTCATTTGCAATCTCACTAATTGTAAGAAAAGCGTGTGTTACTTATTTGTTGTTCCTTCATACTGTGATGTCTAAGACAATAGAAATGAACAAAAAATGAAATGTCTTTATAAAATATGTTAAACGTTGTTCGCAATTTTGCTATTGTACCACCTCTAATAAACCGATTTCTTTGAGAATAATAAAAAAAAAATTTATCACTAAAACAAAAAAAAAAGGTCATAAAAATAATAGTTCAACTGCGACGTCTTGTCTATGCAAATACAATTAAGCCCTTTTACTTTATCACCTGCAATATATTTCAATTTGCATACATTGTAATGCAGGACAAACATTCGTAGAATTTAATTTTTCAAATTGTTTCTCTTTTATTTTATACTATATAACGACAAATCGTACGGCCCAATCCGATAACTGGGTTTAATAAATTCAACTGCATAAGACGATAGAGCAGAAAACGATACGGTTGCATTAACTGCAAACTAAACGCAGAACATAAGAAAAATCTTATAAAAACAATTTCAAAGCTTTACAATTGAGCAAAAACGATTCTTAAATACATTACACCACGTTACCTAACACAATTCTTCAACTATTTTGGTCATAAAGTTACAAAAGTTATATACCTTTTTACCGTATAAAGATTTACTTCTCATAAGATAGAATAAATCTATTGAGAGCCTAAGCATAGTACAGTGGTTTCATGCCGTCTAAATTTTCTACATTCATTTAGTAAATCACAATACTATTTTTCATCCATTTTCGATAAGAAATAGTAAAGGAAAATTGTTTTTATGTAACAACTTTTACAAAATAGGGTTTTATGATCGCAATAATCATAAAAATTGTCCGACTGAATGTATTTTCAATACCATTTGTTCTTTGGCTCGAACGCGTCAGTGTATGGGATTTTAAAAAAATCTGGAAAGTTGGAAATACAAGGGCCCATGTAACGACACGAAATGGTTCCCAATTAATTGTTATAGAAGAAACTATTCATATATAAAATCCCTCTTAGTGTTGCATACGTTTGTCCAAACTTGATGTACTTTTACCACGTGTAGTATGCGGTATAAATACACAAGTGTTGTAAATAAATAAGGTTAAGAGTAGAAGTTTGCCATAAAAAAGGGAAGAATAAAAAAAAGAATGCATAACAAGTTCGTCTCTGAATCATAAAATTTTCTGAGATTGGAAAATGTTATATGTAATATTTTGTGTTAGTCTTTTTTTTTTCATTTCAAAACATTTGTTGTTGAAAGTGCGTTTGCATATCAAACATCTGTATTGATGTAATCTATAAGGGGCATAGCCAACGACAGGGTGAGCCGCAGACAAAAAAAAAATCTTAAAATCAGATAGAATAGAAATTTAGATTACATGTTCAATTTCATGACACTCGACAAATTGTGTGAGGGCCGTGGAAAATAAAGGAATTTAAGGAAGGAATAAAGGAAAAGTACATTTTATGTTATGTTTAAAAGTTATTTTTTGAAAAGTAAAAGATCAAAAGAAATTAAAGAAAATTTAAATAAACATTAAGGGGAATCTGCTCCGTTAGAAAAGAGAATTAAATACTTGATAGCTAAACAGAATATGAAAATGGACAGTCAGAAATAGAAAGTAGGTGGATTGGTCTTTATTGTACACATGGAATATGAATCTGTGTTCAATATCTTGCTAAGCGCAAACCAACTTTCTTACAAAATAGGTATAGTTTACTCTCAAAATCGTTCAAGAAACTCAAAATATCTGGCAACTTGAGAAAAAAATTTAACGGTGAACATATCATTTTTTCGCAAATGCGTGGCTACATAGGAAACACGGATTCACGTGAAAGAATGAAAAAGTGAGTTTTACAGGACGAAAGGACGGGGACGAAGGCGAAAATTAGCGAAAAACGCTAATGGAAACTAAATTTCCCATTGAGGTTCTTTCAATTTTTATCGAATTTTTAAAGATATGTTTGAGACCTTCATGATTGAAAACAGCACGTTTTCTATTAATCAATTCATTCGTCTTGCCGATTTGAAACAGCTCATGCTATGCACTATTCCTTCCAAATCCTGCTAACCACAAAGCATTACATTATGCAGCATCAAATCGTCCTTTATCATCGTCTTTGCAGCCTCATCAATCTTGGGTCACGACTTGTTGTCGTATGTAACTCACTTTTCATCGCTTGTTATCATTTTCTTTTAAAATAGTATGATTTCATTTCGTTTCAGCAGCAATTCCAATATGAAAAATCGCTCCATTAAATTTTTCTCCATTAATTCATGCGGCACAGAAACACAAAAGTTCCTTTTCACTATTCACTCTTATCCGCGCGTCTTTGTTATTGAAATTTACAAAGCGGAAACGAGCAAACCATATGTGGTATATAATATAATATAAATAATAAGACAATTTTTTTTTTCTATAATACAATTTTGGCTCATTTTCAAAACGTAATTACAACCGACTGAGCTAAAAAATGTCACAGTTTTTTATACCCACCATCGAAGGTTAGGGACGTATTTCATTTTGTCATTTTGTTTGCAAATCCTAAAAGGAAACTTCCACAAAGTATATATATTCTTGATCGGCATCAAATTTGGAATCGATTTAAGTATGTTCGTCTGTCCGTTTATGTAATGTTTGTGGTAAACATTCTCCTGACCGCAAAAATTAAGATATCGACTTCAAATACGGCAGAAGCATTAAGAGTTATTGCACATAGTTTGGTATAGAAAATGAGAGGCGCCTATAGTGTAATGTAAGGTAAAAACATCTCTGCTTTCGGCGTGTTTGTGCACTACTCATAAACTATACAATACAAATTTCCATGGTATTCCATAAAAATGGAAAATACTGCGACGCCAAACCAATATTAAAGAGTATCGGTATTTAATATTTTCGACATATTTTTGAAGATAAAAGTGGTGGGTATAGAAGATTCGGCATAGCCGAATTTAGCTTTCTTAATTGTTTTAATTCGCAATTTAAATTGAATTTGTTACAATGCATGTCGTATTGTTAAATATGTCTCGGGAGAATGGCTGCTATATTGTCATTTTTTTTCAATACTTCTCAAAAACACTTAAATAACTAGGTCGGTTATTATTATCCTATTATCTTTCTTGCCATCCTCAAAAAAATTGACAATAAAATTTAAAAAAAAAAAAAAATAATAGTAGACAAATATTAAGGTCATTCATTCATCATTTATCATATGGTGAGAAGTTGAATGTCAAACTCCGATTGTATATTTTGTGAAACTTTTATTTTTTTTTGGTTGTTACACTTTTCAAAATTCATAAAATACGTCGATACAAATTTCACTAATCGAAAAGAGAGTAACAAATGGATCATGGAGAAAAAGAACAGGATAAATTAGAAAATGCAGAGAAGCAAGAGTATCAAACACCGCCAGCAGACGCATTTTCGCAAATAACGCCTGAGCTGCGCACGGTGGAAGTTCAAACTTCTACGACCTTCACAGGAGGACCTCAAACTTCTTCATCGGAAGGTGAGCCACTCAGGGGAGGTGTATATAAAATTAACAGGATTGACTTAAGCGCGTTGAAATCAGTTTATTGTGTTAAGCATTGTTTTTCTACGTACAGCATAGGAATCTATATACATATATATATATAAATTATTTGGACTCAAAATAAACGCCAACTCTAACCACCTATATATAAGCTATTAACGAATTTATTCCTTTTCGTTTCATAGATACCGGACTAATACTCGACAAGTGTCCATGCAGCATCATGAAAATGAAAAAGTATTCTTTGAAGAAATTAAGACCAAACGGCCCATGTGGCAAATGCAAGAACACGCAGCGATGTGAAAGCGACGATGTTAGTTAAGATAATTAAACGAAGTTTCCTCCAAGAAATCCATGTCTCTCACAATTACTACAAAAATTTTAACGAAATTTCTACACACTAACAAAACTGTAATAAAATCAAAAAGAAATAGAAAAAAAAAGAAGAAATTGAGAACTAAAAAACTTTTATATTTAAAAGAATTTTTTTAAAGGAATTCAATGTTCTCAAATTATGGCCCAAGGCAAGCAAGTAGTTTAGGAAACTTGTAAAATACGGTAATCACAACTTTCGTAATATTAATATATAACCTCGATTTATCTTGTTCGTTTTTACCGAGCTTCTCGATACTTTTAATTTCGTTAAACAAGTCCTTCGTATACTTAGTAGAGAATGCCGTAAACCTCTTTGTTATCTCAAATGACACGTGTTTTATGTGAATGAAAAGATTATAAAGTGAGACATCCTTCTCTCAACAATCCGAACACGACCAACGGAAGGAAGCCTTTGGTGGAACCTAACGCAGCATCTATTACTCTTTCTGTACAGCTTGCGCATATCATATAACCAACACGTAACCAGCACAGAAAAACATGCCGATCGTATATGGGTGAGAACATGAACTCTAACTAAGTATACAAACACACAAACACAAACAAATTATATATGCAAGGGTCGATTATGCATATTTGTAATTACACCTACACTCTTCATGAAGAAATCCTAATTAACATTATTCCCGCAACACCGTAACACAAAAAACGATTTGCAACATTCATATCACAAACTGATCATCACAAATGCGCCTGTTCAACAAACATGATCAGTAACTAAGCTCAGACACACATAACATACGTTAGATAAAAACCGGTTTTAGGTACAGTTCGTTAAAAAGCCACGCTGACGTCACAAAAAATTACTCGGATAATTCACTTAACAATAGTAAAGATACATATATACTCATTATGCATAACACAGATTTGAAGAGAGACGCCTAATATTAGATTAGAAGCTTTTTCCTTGTTTTCACTGCTGTACTTATATTCTTTAAGCTATAAGCCGTTCTCTTAAGTAAACTATTCATCATATAATTAAGTTACTTTTTAAACTACTATCCTCTCTAAATCGCTGAACGCAATGACGGCGTTAGCGTTATATTTGCCAACGTAAATTTTTTTGACAAAATTTCAAACTTGATGCATGTATCCGCGTTAACAAATAACATAGAGAAAGAGAGAGAAAGAGAGAGGGTGAGACACGAAACGAAAACATATTGTTAACGTTTCAAGCAAGTAACATTTCGCTTTTTATTATGTTTATGTAAACGAAATGTATTCATTCATACGGTCATTTTTTCAAACCATACAATTTTGCTACGTAACGTTAACGGAATCATTGTATTCGTTCGGCTTGTTTATGCATAATTGCGTCATTGCATTGCCGCACAACGCAAACGTAAATATTGTGTTTAACGCTTAATCAATATGCGCATATGTATAAGTATGGTCGTGCAAAGTTCACATCAGCATGACAAGTAGTGGCCGACGACAGCTGTAAAAGCTAAGCCAAATCGTAGCATTCATTAGTTCAAAAGTGTCGTAGTTCATATTTGTACTAGAGATTGATTTGAAATGGGGTTTTATTCTATAAACATATACACCGCCTTTTCGTGAATATCTTAACTGTACCAAACTTTCTCTTTTTTGGTATTTCATTTCATTTCTGGTCCTTACTGCCATCTTTATTCGTTGGCTTTTTTAGACTGTCTCGTTTTATTTTCTCCAAACCTCTCCTCCGTTTTCATGTTGTTTCCTTCAATTTCATATTATTCAAGAGCCATTTTTTCTACTCTCTATTCTGCTATTCCAATATTATCTTTTCTACTCTCATCGTTTACACTACATGCACAGAGTTTCTTCTATTAATATTTGTTTCATTGTATATAATAATAATAATAGATAATAAAATTATATAAATTATAATATATATGTAATACATAATTTGATGTAAACACATTTTTGATGATGTACGTGATACTCAGAAACACTTTCGATAGATTCACTTTTTATTACACCGATCGATTGAGCATGATTTTCTAAATCTGCCTGGCTGGCATTACGCATTCAACTTACATTACTTATTGAAAGTGGATTAGAACGGACCATTTGGCGATCAATCTCATATAACCCAGTTGCAAATTTAAAAATATGATTTGACCCCTTTGCCCTTCCAGTTTCCCATCTGATATGCAATTTGATGTCAATATTATTATTATTTTTATTTGTCTATATATATATATTGAATTGTGTAACTCTTCTATATATACGTATAAATTAAATTTTATTATTGAGTTTTCTTCTTTTTTATTTTAAGTCACCCAATGAAAATCTCACAATGCCCCCCGATCCGCAGTATCACGGCCCATTGCAAATTTTTTTATAAATTGTAGGATTCAGTTTTATCTCTTCTAATTCTTTTCCTAGAGCTTTTTGGTATGATGATGATGTAGACGAAATAATTATTCGCGTTATTTTGACTTTTTCAACTTTTCACTATGGCTTTATTGGTATTATCAACGGTATATATTTATTTATCTTTTCTAAGTATTTTTCAATTACTCAATTTTTTGTTGTCGATTGTTACGATGTCTGTGAACTATTGTGAGCTAGCAATTCCTTGGTAAAGATCATTCTACACAATACAATATATCGTAATTATCTCGTTTTTTATGACGCTTTCTAGATTATGTTTGTTTGAGCGAAATAGATTATTTTTCCAACAATATCATATCTGCGGTTATACCTTCTATTTGTGATTATTTTTTTGAAATTTTTTATATTTTTACCATTCATTTCTACATTTATCATCTTGTATTTTAGGATCTTTCATAATTGCTTTTTGATAATTCTTAGTTACAACAATCATGAAATCTTCTGTTCCTTGAAATAAGTTACCATTAATTAGCCATTGGTTCAAAGCGTCATTGTTAACGTGATTTTGATTTAATATATTTGGGTATTTGCTATGTAGTGCTTTAGTCATTCATTAACTTGTTCTTTCATTGTTATTTATATCTGGGCTATTACGTTCCTCGTTTAACTTTAGTAATGATTTTGTATTTGCTTGGCAAACGAATTATTATTATTATTATTGTTATTTAAAGAAAAACGAACAAAGCGGAAAGTGTGATGTAAAAAAAAACAATAAGATAAGCCAAAAAAGGAACCCGTAGAATTCACAGTTTTCACATCAAAAGTATCGCCCGACTTTTCTCATTCTTGTAATGATATTTGATCTAGATCCCTACATAAAGAATTTGACAAAAACGAATATAAAAAAAATTATAATAGAAGACAAAGTTTTGATTCATTATTTTCGTTACTCCCTATTAGATAAACAACAAAGAAATTTGACATTTAACAAGAAGTATTATATATTATGGCCAACGTGATAGAAGTGTATCCGTCGGTTAGGTAAAACCGTTCTAATATATGTATATATATATACACATATGTATGTGTATATACATGTAACAATATACATGAACAATAGCAAATATTTTGTAAAAGAAAAACTAAAATTATAAGACTTACTATATATAATACATATGAGGTGACTATACTATATATAATACACATAAGGCGAATTACAATATGTCAAGTATTGATTTTTTAATTAAATGTAAATGAAACACACCGCATAAAAAACGAAAACGAGAGAAAAAAACCAGGCCAGACAACATCAACACACTCTTAAAGAGAATGACGATGGCGGGTGGTTAACTGTCACCCGCAACCTATATGAATATTACGAATAGAAAACAATAACAATGTTCAGAAACAGGAGAACTATAGCTTTAAAAAATTGTTTTTCTATACACACAACACGTATTGCAATAACAACATTAGAAACAATTATAAGTTTAACAGAAAAAAAAAAAAAAAAAAAAAAAGAACACAGTAGAGAATAAGAAAAATAAAAAGAGTTAGTTGCAAAAGCTATTCAGAGACACTGATGATAATAATTATAAAGAAAGTATAAAGGTAGCAATAATGTGCGACTATATAATACCCTTCGCAGTTGAATAGTTTTCTAAAGCCGGTCAACGAACCAAACATTTTTGTGCTTAAGAATTGTTTTAAACGTTTTTTTGTTTCAACTTTTATTAGCAAAGCAACATAAAAGTTTCAATATTTGTTTGACATAACCTTTTGCAATGAGAAGAAAAGAATGCAAATGCAAAAAAAAAAAACAAAATACTAACGATGGAAATAATTTAAATATTTTTCTGTTAAAATCATCATAAATCATCATGTTACAAAAGTTTGCTTCCATCATTTCCTTAAAGCGCCCTATATGCGCCTGACAAACTCTGTAGGTAAGTACGTAAAAATACTGAAGCTTCTAAGACAATAATAAGTGATTTCAAAGCGATTTAAGTTTGTCTAGGTCATTGTGCGTTATTACAAACTAACCCTGACGCAAGAAAATCAATTGGGAAAAAGCTTTTTCATGCCTGTTTTTGTAGTCACCACGACGGGACGCTTAAAAAAAGAAGTGAAGAGAATTCATTAGTTCGAACATACACGGAATTTATAAAGACCTAATAGACGTCGGCACAAATATTAATTGTGATTTCTAGATTTTAGCTCAATTTCGATGACCTCAAAAGGCTAGCTTGTGAAACAAGCCAATTGCGAAACCCTTCAGGAAAGTATAATCATTAGAATTTTTGGAAATAATTTATTTATTTTTTTTTTTGGCAATAAAAGTTGCTCGTAACAAGGTATGCTTTGAATGACTTCTAGACCCTCTTTAAAGGCTACATTCACATGCTAATCACATGCTCTTGATATTGAAGGAACAGTTTTCAAAATCTCTTTCCATTTTTTGGACTCTACATAGGAGTAAGATCCAAAACGAAAAGTTTTGAGCAGATTTTCTTTTCTTTAACGCTTGATCGAAACCAAATTTCAAATCAACTTCTAATGTGTTTACATTGGAGAAAATTTCGAATTTTTTTCTAATTACAGTCCATATAAAGCAAAATAGTTAAGATTGTATAAAAAGTTTATCGTAGGTTTATATGTAAACAAATAAAAAAAATTGGATTCTAATTGTGATTCATAGGCTTAAGTAAAAAAAAAATGAAATGTCGGATAATTTTATTTTATTTGGGAACAGTGCAACTTTTAAGGATTGCGCTGATTACTTTTATTTTCTTTAAAATTCATTGGGCAATATTTATAAAAATCATTTAACCCAAAATTGACACAAAGTTCATAGCGTTAGTGGTTCGGCGAAGACAAACTATAAAATCCTTTTATAAAAATATTTTTCGCATAAATACAAACCTTTTTCTTACTGTCCATGTCACATTTAACTATAGACATAAGCTCAAACGGAAAGTTTTCTGTTTTCTTAACCCCAACCTCACCTCCTTTCTCATGGCCATTTGCTCTAGCTTGTGCTGTTATTCTTGCATTTGCTATTGCGGCATATTACAATTTTCTTGTACACAATGTAGCTGTCAAAAGCAGTAACTTTTGATGATTGTGTTCAGATGAATAGATAACTTGAAATGATTTTTTTTTTTTTTCGCCCCGGCTACGTCTTTTGATGGTAAACTACTTATACACTGTATCAGATGATGGTCACCAGAATTGAACATGTTCTTGGGCAGTATTTACAAATTTTGTCTAAAGGAAATGGCCAAGACACATCAACTTCCCGTAACAACACGACAAGCGTGTTTATAAGTATAGGAAAAGAGTAAACAACAGCAAACAGCCCGATATTCAGAATTCGTTTCAACTTTAAAAAGCTGCAAACTATTATACAAATAAAATACATTTTGAATTTTTCAACAAGCATGCGGCGGTGGTTCGTTTGGCCGTATAAATGGGTAAAATGGGTAAAAAGTATTCATAATGAAATTGTTCACAAATGTTTGTTGTTTGAAGTAGATTTGCTTATTTTTCGCAAACTTTCCGTATGCGGATAAATGCTTATTTAGCCAGCGGAAGTACGGAAACATTTCAGTTGTTATAAGGGAAGTGTGGTGTTACAAATTCAATGTAAATGTCTTAAATGAAAACTATGCATAACTAGGTAAAATTTTACATAAAATTTTTACTTAAACACCACTTCGCATGCGTGTACATGTCTTATATATGCGTAACTTTGCATTGCATTGCATTTGTTTGTTGTTAAGTTTTATTTGAGATCTACCCGTCTAGCATTTAATGCTTGTCCACGTCACAAACGTAAACGTAAAAGGTTCCGCCCGTTATTTCAGTACAAGGCAACAAAAACTTATATTAATACATAAATAGATACGTGTTTAAGCGTATGTTTGCCCGCTTGCCTATATGCAAGCATGTCGCTGCTTAAATCAGCTGTAAAAGTGATACAAAATACAATCAATGAGTAGCAAGAGCAACAACAACAACGCCATGATCTTTATAAGTTTAAGAAACTAGATTTTGTTTCCTTCGCATACATTGCTACAACAAGAGTTTCTTGTAATTTCTGTACCAGCCAAAGATTGCATATCTTTGACTCTTTCGACCTTACAAAAATTTTTTTTTTTTATTTTTCCTTCAAATTTCTCGACTCATAAAATCGTATGTGTGGATGAGATTTGTGCTTTTAGTTTCTTTTATTTTTCTTTTCATTTTTCTGAGACTCGCTTTAAAAATATTTGCCCAAAATTTTGTTATATAAGCATGAAAGAGCAAGAAAATCATATCAGCCTTTAGAAAATCTTAAATGCCTACTATTCAGATCGAAAATATGAATTGAGTGACTAGTGCGTGTGCAGCCAGATGGTATTATTCTTTTTTTGTTTTTTTTGACATAATAAAATTAATAACAGCTTATCAGTTTATTTCAAGAATTTAGAAATCGTTTTGCGATGTGTGCCATTTGAGTATTTAACTTAAGAGTTGTTTCCATTAGGTTGTCATCAATTTCAACGCAAAGTATTGATATGGATTTTGATCACAATTGTTCATTATGCATCTTATAACAGGTGGATTAAAAAGTTCGTATGCTGACACATAGATGGCGCTACTAGTATTAAATCCATATGATTTTTAGTTAGCCCTAATCTTCAAAAGACACTTGTATAAATTAGACAGCTGTTGCACTATTAGTATGTGGGTTATAGCATTTTTAGTGAAGAATACATTTTTGCCTAAAAAGAAGGTAAAATTTTATAGCCAGGTAGTAGTCAGGACCTATTAAATACCATACACCAGCTCGTATAGACTTTCTCAAATTGCAGTCTTTTATTGATTGTGGTCGTAAATATGGTCCGATTCAATCGATTTTCAATAAGGTACGTCCATGCATCAATAAATGCCATAAATGTATTGAATTTTCTCAAGTGGTCCTTTTATATATTTATACATATTAAATTCAGCTTAAATAAATTAACAGTCTAATTAGATTGACTATTATGGAGAAACCTTATATTAAACATTATGACTTAAGATAAACAAAATGTAAGAAAAGAAAGAAAAAAAATTTATGTAATAGAATAGAAAAGAGAAAGAAAAAAGCGTGTACACATCTATCGCAGCGGCACAGTCGAACGCGGTATGAATTCAAGCCGGGAGCAAATTCGTAAACTGTTGTAAACATTCAACAGCTTCGCAACCAATATAGTGAACATATTAAGTTTGATTTGCAAGCTGTACGAAGCTTTAGAGATTGACAGTTAATATAGAGGAATTCGATATTAAGATGAAATTATAGATTTCATTTGGATTTTTGCAGAAAACTTTAAACGGGTTGCACAGCTATATCTATAGTTATATCTATATTGACTAAGTTTTATGAGAATAACTTTCTTAGAAGAACGGCTATGAATTCATTAGTTTAATTAAAAAACAAATAGCAAGAATAAATCTACGTTTCTCTAGTAAGGGGAGAGATAAAAATAGTAATCTATTTTTATAAGGAGACAAAGAGGCAGATCGATCCAAACCCAAATTCCTAAAGGAAAACAGCAATAATTGCTATTGACTGGATTCTATTAAATACACGTAACACCTATAGGAAGGAGACCTCACAACAGAGGAATATTCTCACTCACTATGCACGTTAGCAACGTTAAAGAAGCGAATATTGTTTCAAAGCCGTTACAAACAATGTTGAGAAATTTCCTGTTTTTAATTCTAAATATTCAGCAATAAATTTGTTTTTATAAAATTTCCAGCTATACATTTTAATCTTGTTTAATTTATTTCAAGCTGTAGAGAAACGTTTAATTGATTTTTCAAACATTATTAGGGAAAAATTATTTGATTTGATTATTTCGCTATTGAAGAAGAACCCCACGGAAAGTTGCAAAATGCACTCCACTTGACGAAAAGAGTTTTAAAAAGCTTTTAAATGAAGAGATCTATTGAATTTAAAACCAAACATAGAATTTTTAAAGGCTGTCTAATTAATAAGCATATGTTCCCATAGGTTTAGCCCATTACTTCAATGTCACCAATGTAGCAGTTGTTTCATCGATTAAATTCAAATAGTTTTCAAATAGGGTGTCAGTTGGACAGACAGGGAAATGCTGATAGGCATAGGAAATTGAAATGAGATTTAAAAAGGAAGCGAAAATTTAATAATTATTTCGTCTATAAATATAATGAAATTGAATGAGTTATTGTTTTACGAAAACTGTTCGTAAAAGATGTCCTGATTTACTTAATAACAAACAGAGAAACTTTTTCAATTATTAGTTGTTGTTGGACATTCAACATTCGCCCCAAATTGAATATATAACTTTCTTGCACTTTTTTTATTTTTATGTTCGGCTTTGTAAGCCTTATTTTATTTCAGAAGACTATCTATTTTTATGACAAATGCACGGGCAATGCACATACATAGAATTTGTTACTAAACACTAACACACAATCAAAACACAGACATCAATTTGTATTTGCAATGAATTAAATGAGACTTTATTCCAAATGAAAAACGAAATAAGAACGATAAGGGCGCTAATTTTTGTTATTATCCGAAATGTACGTAAATACCTTATTGCATGTACGTAACGTAAAGTTTGTGTTGAAATAATTCCATTAAAATACACATTTAAATTTAAATATTGAAATAAATTGTTATTCGTATTGATACGATTCTCGAACACCGGACGTTATTTTCATTGTTTTTTTTTTATTATACAGTTCTCAACGGATCCTTCAGAACACACGTTTAAAATATAATTTGAAAATTTGTCTTATGGCCTCTGTGGACAAAATTATAATACATATCACAATCGACAGCTTAACAGGGAACCAGAGGACAGAATTGAGACGTTACGCTTACGATTTAAGGTTGCTCAAGAATATAGTTTACGCGCTTTCAAGTTAATTGTGATTACAAACATGAAAAGAACAATTCATGAAAAAAAATTACATAATGTACATCTATTCACTATGCTATGGATTAGTTAGTATAAGTTTTTATTAAACGCAAATCTACTGAGAGCAAAAGAAAAAGGGTCGGCGGCAGACAAGAGATATTCATTCATACAGTGCTTGAATGGAAATGCGATTTTACATTATGATAATATTTACGTGTGATTAAATGAATATTGGCACAAAAAAATGTCTTTGGCATATAGTTAACATGATCTCCACGTCGTATGTGTGCTCTTCTCAGCTCAATAAATTAAGTATTCAAATATTTCTTACGTATACGTATATATTTAGGCAGCGTATATGTAAATACAAATGTGAAAAAATATATATATGTGTATAAGTATGATTTGATATGCTTTCTAGACGATGATATCGTATCCACACCTATGTATGTATACGCACACATCTAAACATATAGAAATAGACGCATACGCTTGCACTTATATGTGCTAGCAAAAACAATTAAGTTTTCCTATTGCATAGACATATAAATAGCTATACAAATACAATATTATATATATACACATCTACTTATATATCAACTTATGCCTACTTGTATAGAATATATGCATATGTTATACTTCAATATATTGGATTTATTTGCCGTTTCTTCCCTTTTAGACTTATAACGTTATACACACATATAATAAATATAAAATAAAATAAGATGTCTTATGAATGTTTATAAATAAAGAAAGGATTACACAAATACAAAATTATATATATATATTCGTGCATTTATACAGATGGTGCCCCTATCATGCCTTTGCTATGCTAAGCACAAAATACATATAATTTCTCAAGTAGCAAAACGACGTTGTTTGGTTGCCTTGGAAGGTAATATATTGAGCTGAAGTTCATATAAATTGTGCGAGAGTCATCACCTACGCCTACACCTATACAACGACATAAACATGTACGCGATCCGTAGACTGTTGTCTGTATGCGCGCTTACTTATACGCAAACTACGTATTTTGTGTTACTTTACAAGAAGAAAAAGAAAAACTCGTCATTCGTAGCAATTTATTTAGAGAAACTTATTCTGTAGTAAATGGGTAAGTGAGTAATAAGTAAGAAGCAGAATTTTTATACCTATTTTTACGTTTTTGCATATAAAATAATGAATATTTATCTGCTGATGTATTAATGCGATACTTCAGATATCCAATAACATTAGTTTTATTATTATAGTAGATTTCTCCTTTATTCAAATATTATCTTAGATTTATCTTTATTTCATTTTACACGCCATCTACTTCTTTATCCCTTTTATTACGTTTGACTTTGAAAAAAATACTAACGTCAGCGTTTTTCCAATTATCTAAAAATTTCTTACGAATTTCTTTTCGCCTTTTTGGTAACAAGAACAAGTGTGACCCAACTAAGAAACCTAAATATATAGAATGTGCATGGAATTTAGAATTTCATCTTGACAGCGTTTTAAAGCGATTTGTCTAAATTTAAAATAATTACCTTACTGCCGAAACGTTATTAATCAATTTTCTTTGTCTAAATTGAATTATGAAAACAGTTTTTTTTTTACCTTAAAGGATATTTTCTTTTCAAAAATTTACATATATTGAAAATTACCTAAAAACTTCTTATAATTCCTTATTTTCGTAATAGCATTGATCTAATATTCTGATATTTAATAAATTGCTAAAGTTTATTTTAATTCTCGGATATGTGTTGCTGTGTAAGAATAAAAGTTCCAATAAATGACGTCGAATTCTGAAATTGTTAAATATTATTATAGCTTAAAAATATTTAAGCAATGAATTCTTTCATGTTAAACCCCATATGCCACTTTCCATAAAACAATACTTCAACAATAAAATGCAATACGCATATGATGAATGCTTAATAGATAAAGGCATAACAATTACCGATCGGACCTACACCAGTGGCTACGTCCAATACAGTTCTCAAACCGTGAAACTTCATCTAGATCAATGGGTATAGTGAAAAAGTTCAAAACTACTATTATAATATGCACAAATTGCGAGTGAATTTTTTCGCGGTACACGCGCGCACGATAATTTCAGCCCGATATCCCCATACTTTGTGAGACTCAGATAAGTCAAAAAAATCCTCACGATTTCCACTTGTTTGGCTATTATGTAATCCCCAATTTGATTGTACACAGAGAACTTGTGATGGATATCTTTGCAAATGATTTCGAAACTTTAATCAACCTAATTTTCTCTACAGAATAAGTTTTTTTCAAATTCAGAGCAGTTAAGTTAAGATTCCATATGGACGCATCTTTATTTTAATAATGTTTTTTTCTCTTATATTTAAATGCTCGGACACCAAATGGCTGCTTATCAAAATCACAATTTGAAAGCTTAAAATCTGACCCTTAATTCGCGCTTAAGTCTATAGAAAGGTTATTTTCATTATCTTAGCAAATTTAATGAAGCCAGTAATAGTGATCAAAGAATAAAAAAGCATTCATAAAATTTCAAATCAATTTTAGAAGTTCCGGTACAGTTAACAATTGTTTGTAAAATTTTAATGATTTTAAATAACATAGATTTGCATTTGCCAACACTCTACAACGATACTGATAAATATCTATTACAAGTATAAACTTGCTCTTTTTTGGACCAGAAGGTAGATACGTGTGCCAAGTCGAAATGTTTTAATTTCATTTCTCAGTTTCAATTACCACTTTGTGATTACTTTCCTTTAAATAAAATATATATATATATAGCCAGAGATTGTCTGATTGAAAATGTTAGATTGGCAAGACACAAATTTTTGTTTCACACTCATACACAAATAGAAATACGATTATTTCGCTAGGTTTCTGTCAGTTCTAAGTAATACATCCTTACAGTTTATAGTACAAAATGATTACGAATAATTTTGGATTATGACAAAAACAAGGGATTTATTTAATACAACGACTCAATATTCACATCATTCATTTAAAATGCAACAAAACTGAAATCTTTTGAAAAGAAAAATTATTGATGTTATATAAAGAATGAATCACTTAGACTGATATTATTCCAAAATAGTAGAGTATGCAAATATGATAAATAAACAGGAATTACGTTTAAATAGTAGAGTGTGTAATTATGATACATAAACTGGGATTACGTTCTAAGATCATCTGATCAATTTAATGGATATTTTGAATTACATTTAAACCGAAGAAACTGAGTGAAACAAAACAACGAAATACAACTTCGAAAAGAACTTGCAACAAATCATTGACAGGTCCTAGGAAACTCTTTTATATTTCAATCGTATCTTTCTGACTTCAAAACAGCTAATTGCCATTTACTTTGAAGCTTACAAAATCCTTTGAATGGACTAACGTTAGCGACCTGTAAATGAGTTTTTGAAAAAACAAAAAATTTTAATTGATCTTAGTTTTTTTGGATTTAAAGAATACTAGTATGAAATAAATATACTTAAGCACCAAGATTAGTTTCTTGCCATGCTGCTAAAATCATACGACAAAAATTATTTTATTGAATCGCAACCTTTTTTTAATCATATTCAATAATCACATATTTCATACATGTACGCATATATAAAATGTGTGTTTATTAATAGTTCCCGTTTCTTTTTTTTTTTTTTTTTTGTATTCTGTATTTATATTATTTTACGATTACAAAAAAAGAACGTTTGCATACCGTCAGATTTTTTCTTCAACTTTCAATATCTTTGCAGCACGAAAGTATCTGCCAAGCCATTGTTAAAGCTATGTTAAGTTTATACCTAGTCCTAAGTACATGTCTCTCTCAGTTTGTACAAAAACTTCATTTCACTTAAAACACTTTTCGATTTCCTTGACGCTTTCTAATACAATTTTCTATGCAACGAATAAGATTTTCATAATTTCTAACTAAGTAACGTTATGCATTACGCACATTATTATATGAGAAGACTACTAAAGAACTAAGATACGACAAGAAACTTTTAAAGAAAAGCAAATTTCTAAAGAAAATATATTTAAAAATTCTTATATAGGCCGATAGATATTCACATCCACTTGCACGTCTATATAACCTTTCACACATTCACACAACTTGGCAATAGAATAGAAACTTTGCCATCCATGTAACAAGTACTCTTCACCTGATAGTCGATTACCAGTATATGTGTGTAGCGAGCGCATATTTTATATCCACTTCGAAGGAATATTAATATACTAGGTTTGTTGCTCCGTCTGCAATACTCAGGAAAACGCATTAGGGACTCTATAAAGTGCTTTTACATATAGCTCATGCTCCTTTTCCTATTTATTTTTGAGAATTAAGATAGAAAATGAAAATTAACAAATATGTTTGCGATTCAAGGCAACGGATTAAGATTGAAGAGGGCAGCAACAAGCATACAACCAAATCCAAAAAAAACGATTTATTTGCTATCTTTAACACGTACTAATTTAATAACAGATATAAATTGATCCCATGTTCTCATTTCGCATTTAAAAAGGTTCAGCTAATTCGAAATTTTTATGTTCGTTTCAGATGATGAACATCAAATATCCGCTGACGGGCGAATATCACTTCTTACATATTTTCTTCCATCTTGACATCAGTAACTTTAACGTAAGTTGATGTAAGGCTTTTAAAATACATGTAACGTCGAAAAGACTCCTTTTCTAAAAGAAGAGTATCCGAATAAAAGAGATTGCTGGAGTAATCTATATAACAACAATTTAAATGTTGAATAGCCGTTATAAAAACGGTTTCTTACATCTCGGACGAATTTTATTAAATGATAAAAATAAACAGAAAAATTTTTAGAACTAATTTTGCTAAACTTTCCTCTCCTGAAAAAGTTCTAAAGAATTCAATTTTCTCTTCTCTTAGCTACTAGATTTAATGTAGCTACTCTTTTAATTCTATTTACAGAGATCTTTCGGTTCTAATTAATTGTCTTGTTACTGAGATTATAGTAAAATTTCTTTCATCAATTTATGCGGTTATCCAGTTTTAACTTTTTTGCGTTCACAAATTAAAATCCTTTGGGTGAGAGCAAAATGTGAAAAATATAGTTAAAAGTGAGTTTCCGTGGTGTCTCTACAGCGATTAAGAAGCAGCTTTAAAAATATGAATGAATAAGAATCAAAAATTTTCATATTTTTCTGATACGCACATTTTCTGATATAAATGTTTTCTGATCTTATAATGATAGCTGTGTTTCTTTTTGCAAACTAATAAAATAATTTTTCTTAAAACCTTTAATCAAAATGAAAGGGAACAATATTAATAAGTTAATTAAAAAAGTATCTCATTCATACTTAGTCCCTTAATCTTTATAATTATCATATATTTATTTATCTACAACAAATTAACTTTAACTTTAAGAACTAATCTGTCCGCTTTGTAAAAATATCCTTAAGCCGTTAATATATTTTTTTTCAAATTTAACATTATTACGAAATCACTGTTCTATTCGTTTAAATACCATTCATTCATATATCTTCAGTCATATCGAGTTATCGACTTATAGCAACTAACGCAATATCTGAAATGTACTTATTTTTAACAACCTTTTTTATAATGTTATTATAACTATCAGTATAACATTGACACAATACCTATATATTCTATTACCTTCATGACTTTCTAATTTAAACAGTGTGCGTATAAAAATAAAAATAAGTTAATAAAATAAATGGTTAAATTTCCCAAATTTTCGCTTTGCTTTTATGTAT
This sequence comes from Glossina brevipalpis, assembly GCA_000671755.1. Taxonomy (NCBI): domain Eukaryota; kingdom Metazoa; phylum Arthropoda; class Insecta; order Diptera; family Glossinidae; genus Glossina; species Glossina brevipalpis. The sequence continues at coordinate 285,027 of KK351012.1, forward strand.
TGTATAAGAAGAGACAGTTTTTATTTTATACGAAAAATCAGAGGAAAGCGTTTGAATTACTTATTGTACGTATATTAAATATACGTATTATGTCCTCCAGTGACAAAAATTTTTATACTGAAGGACTTTCATGTCAGGCACTACACACTCTAAGACGGTACTAATAAGGCTAATAAGGCTAATAGCTGTTACAAATATCCCACATGCAATATATGAAGCGCGGGATTTTGTCTTCCCTATGCACATCATCGCATTTACGTTTTTTTAAAAAATGATGGAATTTTCGAATTTAATTTAGAAATGTTTCTCTAAAGACCTAACATATCCAATCGAATCCCAAATATTGTAAAATATTGTATTAGAAACTGTTTTTATACTGACCTTTCAGATGGCCCTGGAAAATGTTTGGTATTACTTTAAAAGTAGTAGTGTTATTTTTTAGTTACTTTTTTGGTTTATAAAATATATGTACTCAGTGAGTACCCTGTGTACCCTGTGAGAGGCTTACATATTCAGTAATCACTTTTGGTTACTAAGTTATTTTTGTTTGATGAAATTCAAAAATAAGCACTTTCTCAATCAAATAAATAAAATAATACAAAATAAATAAAATAATAAAAAAATAAAAATAAAAGTTTCACCACGAACAAGAAATGCGAATTTAGCGCCAAGCACTTAGAGCTGCCAATTGCAGACAGTTATGTTCTCTTTGTTTAACAGGCGAACAGATGTTCGTAGACCAGTCAATATTGTCCATTCTGGCGTTAAAAGCAGAAGAATGAAAATCCAGATTTGGCCGATAAGAACTTACTTAATAGAGAGAATGAAAAATTAATAAAAAATTAAAAAAAAAAAAAAGCAATAAGAAAGGCATAACTAGATGAAACTTTAATTTAAAAAGAGATGTCGGCAGTCTTAGTAAAGGCAGTCAGCTGCTTGAGATGAGTTTTGTTGCAACCACGAAGTATATTATATAGATTGCTATAAATATTGAAGATATTAAAAGATTGTCTGATGTGATCGAATTTTTTATATGTGAAAATGAGGTGCTCAACAGATTCACTAACATGGCATTCTCCACAAGTATCAGATGACACGACTTTAATCATCTTAAGATAAATCTGATCATATGAATGATTGCACTTAAGTTTGCTGAGCATCTTAGTCTCCCATTTGTTAAAAATGGTATCAGACAAAGATTTAATGATCAGAAAAAGGTGAATCTTGTAAAAGAAGTGATCTTCCTTCGATCTTGCAGTAGTACGATATTTATCGTTCCAGTCTTGCCGAATGATATTCATTTAGGTAAAAACCGCAATGACCAGTAATCCAGATGACATGACATATCCCAAAACTAGAGTCATTTGCCATTTCATGAATTTCAAATACGTACATGTTATGAGGATCTTGTTTCTTGATAAGGGTCAGAACTGATTTGCTGTTCAAAATGACCACAAGTTTTCTGATACCATTAGTTTTTGGCTTGTATGTATGATGGACAGGAGTTCTATAAAGGTAAAGGAAAGTTCTTCCAGAAGTTTGAATTTTCCAAGCAGTTCAACAGGTTGCTTAAACCCAGCAAAACCAAATACCCCTTGACTGATTGATCCAGCAGTAGCATATGCGGTGAAACTGTTAGTTATGTAGAAGCTGAGTTTTTCCTGACATAAAGTTCGAAAACTTAATTGTGGAAAATTCTTTTTAATTATGACAAAGAACAAGAAGCGATTTAGACCTATGTACTTAGTGTCGATATCCAGTTGGAGATAAAATTGACCCTTTCGAAAGTGATACGAAATTTCTAATTGCAACACGTGTAACTGCTGGAGACATCCACTGGAGATAACCGTTTCAAAAAGCAAAGGTCTGATAATTTTGACTTTCAACAATTCCCTTGCTGTTAGAAGTAGAGCTCTATCAGGATTTAACAGTTCGCTAGCAATAGTTCTGAGGATGGTCACCGATGTCGAAGGGCAAAGACCCGTACATCGTCTTAGCAGTTTGTTTTGGAAAGTCTGAATTTTTCTAGTCATATAGTCTGGAAAATTGCACGTCGTGGATAGGCCATATTCAATTTTCAAACGTGCTAATGACTTGTAAACAATGAGTGATTTGATTGGAGAGAGTCAAAACTGAAGGCAGGTCATCAGTTTGGCGACATTAAAATCTACTTGACAACCAGAGAGTGCTTCAGCGTAATGATTTTGTATTATTTTCAAATTAACATCTGCTATCAATGTTAAAGGGAGATTTTTGTAACTGCCACCGAAGCAAGGGGATATATTCATTTTGTCAATTTGTTTGCAACATCCAAAAGGAAGCTTCGGAATCCCGTTCGGATTATACATATTTTTACCGAGCATCAGATTTGGAATCAATTTAAATATGTTTGCCTATAAGATATCGGTTTCAAATTTGGCAGAAACAATGTAAGTTCTTGTACACACTTTGGTATTAAAAATCGGTGATAGTACACGCCCACGCTACAATGCAAATTGAGTAAATTATTTTCGTAAGCAAAAGAAATCGGTTTTATTGTCCATTACTCATAAATCGTACAACAAACAGATCTATCAAAATTTCTACCCCAACTATCCTGTTCTATATGTACAAAAATGGAAGAAATCGACCACGACCACTCGAAATAATAGAGTATTAAAATTTAATTTTGTTTATAAAAAGATTTGTAACATCGGGAAGGAAGCTTCAAAAATGCAATAAAGCGTTCGTGATTCGGAATCCATATAGGCACGTTCGTCCGTTCCTACATCCATCTGTCTGTTTGCTCATATGTGTCTACGGAAAGGTACTTTCATAGCCGCAAAAATAAGGATATCGAGATCAAATCTTTCAAAAACATTGAAAGTTCTTGCACATATGTTGGTATTGAGAATGAGTTAAATCGGTCAAAGGACACACCTACAGTACAACATAAACTGAAGAAACTTCTGTTTTCTCGATACTTTGCTTACTACTCATAAGACATATAATAATAAAACTTTCCATGATGTTCCATAAAAATGGAAAAATCCGCGACTAGATTATGAAAATGTAGCTTTTTTCGATGTCCTTTTGAAGATAAATGTGGTGAGTGTAAACGATTCAGCATGTCCGAACATAATTTTCTTAATTCTTTCAACTGTTGCTATTACGGTCATATTTGTATACTGATGTCAATCATTTTCACATTATTATTGTATATATTATTTGTATATTAACCAATACCTACTATGGATTGGAAACTACAGTCTTTTCCCTTTAAGATCGAATTATGCTCATTTTCAAACTTGAAAATTAAATGAATTGGTTTTCTAAAACTGAATAACAGATCTAAGGATCGACAAACAGATAGACATCATTAAATCGACTCAAAATCTTACGTTGATTAAGACGACAAGTATTTTCAGAGCATTACAAAATCAATTTAGATCCTTTCGTCTTTCCCTCAATGATAACAAAAGTTATTCGCTATTTAATCTAACTATAACTGTAAGATAAATAAAATTATAGTCGACAGGTATTCGAGATTATAAGACAATACTACAATTACTTCTTGTTCACAAAATCATTTAATAATCAATAAGCAGAATAGTTTCGCTACGTGCAAAAAAAAAAAAAATAATTAAATAAACAAGAAGATAACGTAAACATATATTTGATTTATAATTTATATCACACACTCTTGAAATTTCGTACCATACGTACTTTGCACATTCTGCCAAATAATTCAATAACTTTCATGCACTTATTCAACTAAGCTTAAGAGCATATTTTACTACCCGTGTTTTCAACAAACTTTTATAGTCAGACAATATTGATATTTGTCCAACATTTACAATTACATAAACGTGAAAAAAAGTACAACTAAGAAAACGAGTTAAGTATAGTTACTATTTGGCTCCTTAGGAATTTTTCGCGGTAAGTGCGCGAAGCTCTAATTAATTTTTAGGGCAATTATTTTTAATCATTATTTATAATTTTTTAAATTAGAAATTTTTAGATTTGTTTCAAAATAGTCTGCGCGTATTAGCTCTATAGCAGAAGTATTAAGCGGACGGACCAGCTTTAAACTTACACTAAGGAACCGAGCCAAAAACATATGTTGCTCTAATTTCAACTGGCCGCTTTAAAAATTTAGACGAATGGAAATGTTTGCATCGATTCAATGTATTAGATCGACCAAACATGTGTTGTGATATATATAAATCTGGTATAGTTGCGAGTCTTACAAACGAAGTATAACAAGTAAGAAAATTCTAATCTTTTATATCCGGCATATAAAGTAACCGCAATAGATTTATTCGATTTTTATTTTCCAAAATTGATGCCGATATGTTAATGTTTGCGACCAGGAAGATGGTTATTGCAGACATTACATGGGTAAATGGACGAATAGATGGAGGGACGGATATGTCTAGGTGGATTCTCAATTTTATAGTGATTAAGAATATGTATACTTTAGCTGTGTCTGAAGCTGCTTTCTTAATATCACAAACGTTTTTGCAAAAGTTAAGTACTCTATTATATCCAATGGGCGTAATCGATCGTTTTCATTTTTGTACCGATAGTAGAGGCTGGCTATCTCGATAAACCTGGTTATTTTCATAGATCTGTCTGTTATGATTTATGAGTAATAAGTGAAAAATCCAACTTTCTTTTTTCTTAAAAGCGGAGGTATTCTCAGCTTATGTCGTACTGCGAGCGTGTCCTTCAACCAATTTGCCCCATTTTCAATACGACCCTACGTAAAAGAACTTATAATGTTTCCGACAAATTTGAAGTCAATATCTTCATTTTTGCAGCCAGGAGAATGTTTACCACAGACATTACACAAGACACACGGACATGCTGCTTAAATCGATTCTAAATTTGATGTAGATGTGAGGTCTCCGAAGATTCCTTCTGATTGTTGCAAAGAAAAAAACAAAACGATCCCCTCGATGGTGAGCATAAAAATTATGCAAAATTAATGTTGGTTTACATAGCGTACTGCCAGTCAATTGGTCTTGAGTGTGTATATATAAAAACAGTAATTACCCTGAATATTTTATAAATAAAAGTTTCACATTCTTGCTTTTAGCAAAAAATTTCCAAAAAAAAAAAGTAGAAATATATAAAATGTAAAAGAAGAAGATACACGATTGGTGTATATTCCCACATCAAATTTTAAGGCAAGTACACTTGTATGCAAAACATGCATTCGGTGGCGCACTTATAATAAATGAATGAATATGCAAGAATGAAGAAAATATTTAAAGTATATCAAAGTAAAAGCAGATTCAAAAGAATATAAATACATTTCCCGGATTATTTTTATTATATTTTTTCTAACGTCTTTTGCCTATCAACTGTAGAGGAAGTAGAGTAAATTTACTAGAAACAAAATCGATCCATAATCGCTAGTATCCAAACACAAATATAACTTTTGCTTATTTATGATGGGTAAAAAGAAAATCATGAAAATGAGAAGTTCTAGAAGCGCTTTGTCAACAATTAAAGAATACTACAAATTTTTAGTTACAAGATGATGGTACCAGATTTATACAGCTACAATAATAAGCAATAACTAATGAAAAAAAAAATGCTGAAATAAACAAAACTAATTTGAATATGTCTGATATATTTTCATCCATCTGATATTTACACAAGGAAATTAAATCCATATTGTACGATCTACTTTCTAGATCGAGAGATGTACTTTTAGATCGAGGACTACAATTGATCAGACAGTATAATATATTTAGTGCTAAACTAAGCAAAATAAATTTAAAGCACAAATTCTGCTGAGTTAAGTACCGTTGAAGAAATTAGTTTTTGTAAGCTTAAGTGAAATAATCGATTTCAATTAAAAGTTTGAACAGTTGAAGTCTTAATAATTTAATTGTAATTCATAAGAAAAACCCAAACGGTAATAATAATTTACTAATAAGCCGCTCATGTACAATTCTACATTCAAACGTTTGCGCTGCTGTCATATCATGACTACATACTCTAGTAAGTATTTAAAGTGAATAAAGTATCTTCCCGAGAGCGTTTTTCATTCCGAAATGCCCATAAGAACGCCATAAATCACATAAACCTATATTAATTAAAAAGTGTGATATCGACTTCAAATTTGGCAGAAACATTCGAAATCCTTGTATACAGGTTGATATTAAAAATGAGCCGAATCGGTCACAGCTCACGCCTACAGTGTGCAATAAGCTGAGAACGCCCTGTTTTCTGAATATTTTCCTCACCACTCTCATAGACTACACAATAAAAATTTCCACGGTATTTCATAAAAATAGAGAAAATCTGTTATGCCCACCTATTGAAATGTAGTTTTTTTTCCTTGTCTTAGGATAAACGTGATGGATATAAAAGATTCAATAAATTCGAATATAATTTTCTTACTTGTTTTGTTTTTTTTCATATATTAAGTGTATGATAAATTATAGCATAAATCTCTGAAAATAAAACAAATTTGTAAAAGAAGTTTTACTTTCTATGCTCGAAGTATAAGCAGAGTTTTTAAGTGCTTGAATTGAATTATTGAACAGGAATTCAATGTATAATAATTCCATATAATGATTTAAATGCAAAACGGACCCTTCTAGAGAATGTTTGCACAAAACTTAATACTTTCCGCATTCAGCAATAAATTACTTTATCATTTATGTACGCGGATTGTACAGACATGTGCTTACTCAATCAGTTTTAGTATTTTAAGTCATTTTGAAAATTACTACGATGCTAGCGAATATGTATCAATATAAGCTATGTAATTGATAACTCACCTGATCTAAACACTAAGGATGCATTAAGGGGCTTGTTTAGGAGTTCATCAATTATGTGTTTTTAATTTTTAAATCCTTTTGGTTAAATTTTATAAAATTTTTCTTAATGGTTGTCTTGCTGGCTTTTCCTTTTATTCTTAAGCTTTTGTATTTAATTTTTGTTATTTTTTTACTTCACACATTTTGTAATTTCTCCTCTCCTCTCTTCCCTTTTCCCCTCATTTTTTTGTTGTTGTTTCTCTTTTTGTTTATTATTTATAATTTATTAAGACACAGGATAGTGTAATATGTGTATGTTTAATGTGTAGATAAATATACACATGCTTCCTTCTTCACTTTACTTCATTTTTTTCTTTTTCTCTAGTTTTTTCTGTTTTTGGTTTGATGACGAGGGTTTAAAAAACAAACATATTAGATATACAATAAAAGCACTACTGTGTTTATAATAGCATGCTATATATTTTTATAAGCTCTCATACACACATACACATTCGCTAACAGTGCTTTATTTCCTTACAAAACGAGAGAAAAAGAGATACGTTTCCTTATTTCATGTAAAAGGAAAAATTTATATTCCTTTTTTTTATATTTTACTGTAATTTTGTTGCTATAGTTTTTTTCCTGCTCTTATTCTTAAAACAGGGAATGCGTGTGCATGTTGAGCGATTCAACTGTGGTTGTTGTTGTTTAAGTTGCTGTTGCTGTTATTTGCTATATTCAGTACGACATTTTATGGGCCTGACAACGTGTTTAATTTTTTTTTTTTTTTNATTCTACTTGCCTATGATGAGATTTTCAGTTACATAAGTTTTATATAAGTTCGGTTTGTGTGGTTTGCTATATTCGTACGAAATTTTTTGGGCCTGAAAAACGTTTTAATTTTTTTTTTTTTTTTGTTAAGTAAAATAAAAACACAAAAATGTAACCGTTTCAATGGGTATTCATGTTTATGCAACACTTACACTCACATATATTGCACACACGATCTTACAAATTTGTACATATGACGTAGATAAGTCTTGTCGACCGAGACGGGATGGTCGGAAGTCATGTGAGAGATTTACTTAGTTGGGTTAGTTTAGTGCCGTGTACACCAGTAGAAGCCCTAGACACTTTAAGTAGGGCACAAGCAACAGTAACACGAATTTATTATGAAAAATTTAATTCAATTCGTATCTTTCTATTTTTGATAAAAATGAAAAAAATTAAATGTAAAAACGCAACAAAAAATCAATAATTATTATTGATAGCAGTTTAACATATATCGAAATTATTACATGAGGCTTAAATTAAATTATTATTATTATTAGTATTATTATAATTATTGTTATTATTATTATTATTATAATTATTGTTATTATTATTATAATTATTGTTATTATTATTATAATTATTGTTATTATTATTATAATTATTATTATTATTATTATAATTATTGTTATTATTATTATTATTATTATAATTATTATTATTATTATAATTACTGTTATTATTATTATTACTACTACTTTTATTATTATTATTATTATTATTATTTTTATTATTATTATTATTATTATTACTATTATTTTTATTATTAGTATTATTATTATCATTTATATTATTATTATTTTTATTATTATTAGTATTATTATTTTTATTATTATTATTATTATTATTATTACTATTACTATTTTTATTATTATTTTTATTATTATTATTATTATTGTTATTATTATTTTTATTATTAGTATTATTATTATTATTATTGTTATTATTATTTTTATTATTATTATTATTACTATTATTTTTATTATTATTATTATTATTATTTTTATTATTATTTTTATTATTGTTATTATTATTATTATTATTATTATTTTTATTATTATTATTTTTATTATTATTTTTATTATTGTTATTATTATTATTATTATTATTATTTTTATTATTATTATTATTATTATTATTATTATTATTATTTTTATTATTATTATTATTATTATTATTATTATTATTATTATTATTATTTTTATTATTATTATTATTATTATTGTTATTATTATTATTTTTATTATTTTTATTATTATTATTTTTATTATTATTATTATTATTATTATTATTATTATTATTATTATTATTATTATTATTATTATTATTTTTATTATTATTATTATTATTTTTATTATTATTATTATTATTATTTTTTTTTTTTATTATTATTATTATTATTATTATTATTATTATTTTTGTTATTATTATTATTATTATTATTATTTTTATTATTGTTATTATTTTTATTATTATTATTGTTATTATTATTATTATTATTGTTATTATAGTTATTATTATTATTGTTGTTATTATTATTATTACTCTTATAATCCAGTCACAACAAATACATGTACAAGGGGCACGCGATTCTTAAATTATTTTACTTATATTTATTTTAAGAAAACGCGTACGTTAGGTTAGCATGTATTCTTCAAAAAAATAAATGTACCGTTAACAATGACTTCTCGCAATACACTGTATTACGGGTGATTTTTTGTTATGTCTGTGATACTTGGCTGCTGCCGTATTGTATTGATGATGTTGGCACTGACAGTACTCAGGCATTATGAGCGCTACGTCGTACAAAAGCTGACACCACTCTTTCTCTTGTTGCTTCTCAATTCTCAACAGTAGCAACATTGTCGTTAACGTAATTTGGTGGTTGTTTTAAAGGAGAGAACGTCAAGAATAATGACTTCGCAAATGAGTACAGCTTTGCTCAATATTAATTAGGGAAGAGAAAAAACACAGCACTCTTAACATTTAGAGTGAATGATATTTATTTTTAATACTCTCCAAAATGTTTGAATATTTTTTTTAAACAGAAACGAAAAAAATGCGTAACGTAGAAGAAAATAAAATGTTTGTGCGTGTGTGTTAATGTGATACGATATCACTTGAGCTTAATTTGTAATCCAATCCCGTAGAATTATTTTGTTTGTTTGTTGCTTTCCACTCTCTTCATAATTGTTGTTATTATTTTGGAGTTTTCGTAATTTAACCTTCTGCCCTACTCTGTGAGAATGCGTCATCGTTTCAATGTTTTTAATTGAATAGTATCTATTCTCTCTACAATTTTTATTTGTTTTTCTTTCACATTTAAATTTATAAATTGATTTCCTTTTCCCCCTAAAAATATTTCGTTGATCAAACAGAGTTTATATTGAAAGCCTTCTTCGTGTTTATTAATCACTTTTCAATATTTCCGAGTCGATGGCTTTGGTAGAGTAACTCAGACAAAGCTTATTTACGGCCTTTAGAACTGTCAAAATGATGCTATTGTTGTTATTATTTTAGTACACACGCACTCTGTCAAGGTTATTTCCTGTTGTTTGTCAATGAAATTGGAATAAAAAAAAATTGTTAAAGCTTTACAATAGTATTTAAAAAATAAGCAAAATTAAAGCAAAAATTCATGATAATTTCGTGTTTGTAAATCAAAAGAAGTAAAAGGTTGAAAAACAACTTTAAAATTAACACATAATTAGGAGAAGAGACATTTCTTTACATAATTTTCATCAATTCGTTCAATGATACGTATTTCCGTCAAGCATTAACCTATTTGTTAGTATTTTTTGTCTTAGCTGAAGCATTGCACTGATGTTGTTTTTTTTTTTTTTTTTTTTTTTTTTTTTTTTTGTAAAATATTGTTTTTTCTTTTTTTCACTTTGCAAACTGTCAATTTTCTATACTATATATGTACATGTAACAATGATTCTCTATATCCACATACAATTTTGTTCAATCGTTTGCAGTTCTCGTGTGGCATTAAAAAAAAAAAAAGAATTTGTTTTCACATATTCTCCGCATTTCATTATATTCTCGCAAATTTGCTTAAATCGCATAAGTAATTTTTCTTTTTCTATACACCTATTTCTTACAAATTTTTGCCTTCTCATGCATTCTTTTTAAAACCAATTTATTGAAACAATTTTTGTTATATGATAACGTTGTATCGCCTCATGCTTATTTTGATGTCCTTTCTATCAGGCTCCACGTCTCCAACTATTCGAGTTGATGGTTTTTACAAGAAAAAAGTCTGCTTAAAATTCAAAAAGCTTTTTATTGCCAATGTGTTTCGGCTCGATACTCGCCAAATTGTAGATTTTACTTTGGAGAGTATCCAAATTACAATATAAGAAGATATAAATAACATAATTCGAATTAAGCGGTTAATTTGAATGTAATCGCATAATATACTATGTTTAAATTTTTACTCGAAACGATAAACCATTTTTCTAATTTAAAAATGTTTTCAATTAACATAAGATTTGAATGTGCGAATTTCAAATATAATCCAACAACTGAGGCGCGAATAAGGTAACGAATTTTTTCCATAACAGTACAACAATTGCACGCTACAAAAATAACATAGACATTATAAGTTGTTAAAACAAAAACAAAACTTTTTTTAGGTGTCTATAAGAATTGATTCAGTTGATTGATTCACTCTGAACTTGACCCTACTTTTTGTAAAATTTTTTTGTTTATTTATTTTTATTTATTTTATTAGTTGTAAATATAAAGCTATATAAGACTAATGCATATAATTACAAGGTATGGAAATATTACGTATAAATACAACTATAAGTACAATTGGACTGAAATGCTACACCTTGCTCCACGATTATCAATAGTAATCGCTTACTAACAACAACAAGAGAAACTTAGGTTTTTAAAAATGATCCGCGATAACGCAAAGAGCTCCGCCAATCAATAGATGATCATAAGCTGTAACGTGTTGGTTTTATAAAAAAAAATCTGATTGCTTTGAAGTAGCTCCTGCCAATTTGGGTGTTTTTAAATTTTGCATATAAACTTGAATTCTTGTTAGTCCTACTCATGTCTAAAAGGATGCTTGAATCTCAGATTAACTCATATGATATTTTTGTTGTTGCATTTGTTGCTTGCTAGAAAAACGAAGTACAAAACAATTTTTCACTGGGAATAACTACTCTCTAACTAACTACTCTCTTTACATGAACAAGTAATTAAATAGTAATTAATTTTCTGTAATTTTCAACTTATAACATTTGAACTTACTTACACTCGATCTTATACAAGAATAACAAGCTATTAATATTACCCAATAACAACAAAATGTCAATTTTTTTTTTCAGGTCTAAACTTTCTTGTTGTAGGTAGTAATAAATATATTTTTGCATTGATAGAGTTGGTGGAGGCTAAAGAAATTGAAATAGAAATTTAAGCAAGGAGCTTACTGATAAATTGATATAGACTGATGATAGACTGATAATCAAATGCTACTTTTGTCCAATGAAACCGTCTATTTACTTACAATATATAAAGTTAAAGTTTATATTATGGATTACGCATTACTGCATATAAAAACATAAAATAAAATAGTTTGTGTGTAAACGATATTTTGGATTATTATATTCAAACAAATTATTTCCTTCATAAATATTATTTTTGTTACCTTTAATCATATGCAATACAACAACACAGCATTTCATCAAACTTTAAACCGAAAACTTTACAATTTTAAAGACATTATTTAAGAAAAACGAAATAATTATTAAGTTTCTGATAATTGAAAGAACATCTTTGGACTCATTTAGTTAAACGTCGAACTAAATCTAACGAAAGAGAAAAAAGTAAAATTAAAGGAGAATGCTGGTTCTACAAGATAAAGTTTTTTTAAAGTACTGTACATATTTCTATGCTTTACAAACATTTGGCGACTCTAATATATTCCCTAAGGCTACTATGAAAAGAAAAGCAAAAGAAATACGCGTCTGTTCTCCTTTTCTTATGATGCTAGACATTTTCCAATATTGTCTTGTTATTCTGAGCCCAAATAAGTGTATAAGAATATTTGCTAATTAAGAATGAAAATAAAAATAATTCGAAATTTTGGATAACTGCTTGCGTGTTAAACAATTTTCAGCTCAATTTAATGTACTGAGAATAAAAGAAAGAGAGTAAGAGTTTTCGTATTTGAAAGCTTGCGTCAGCAAGATATTCAATTAAAGCGCAAGCGTGGAAAAATGAGAAATTCAAAAGAAATATAGAGTTTGGAAGAAATAGATAGAGAGAAGAAACATAAGTTACACACACACAAATAAATTTAATTTATCAAAATGTCAAAAATCATGCAGCAAACAACAACCAAAATAATCATTAAAATGCAAAAGAATTCCTGAACCTGATATATCCGCAATAGAAGAAAAAAAAAATGGTTACGTCTACATGGACGTAAGAACATGTCTCAGACCTATTTACTTAAAATAAAAAAGAAAAAGATTGAATATAAAGTAATGTTTTTTATAAGAAATTATTATTTAACATTAAATAGATTATTTCTTTTTTCTTTGTATCACATGGTTGTCTATATGCTTTGTTTAGTTTCCTTGAACGTCCTCATTGGTTAGTGCAGAAGGTGCTCTTTACATGACAACCGTTTGCGGAAAACGGTATCTTAGTGCTTGTATAGTATTATTAATGTGTGTGGGTAAGTGTATTTCTTGAATATAGGACGACATTTACAGCTGGTGGTGGTATCTATGACGTCATTGATAACCCGATTTTTTTATACTTACCAAAAAGAAAGAAGAGACGTAATAATTTTCTTATTTTTTTGAAACATTCGAGAAGACGAATATTGCATTATTTGGTGCTCCATATTCGTTTCAAAATGGATAAAAAGTTCCCTTACTCGCTTTTTTTTTTTCATTCACTTATTATAATTCATGGAAAACGTTATCTATGAAATATTGGTCTTGATTTGTTGCTAACCACTTTGATTATGACGACTGATAGCTTATATCCTCTATAGTACGTAGGATTTGTTTTTAAAAATTCCTTCGATAGGTATCAAGAAATTCGAAAAGTTATTTAAAGAACAGTCGTACACATAAACAAAAAAGATACACGTACAATTAGAAACTAAAGCAAAGCAAAGAAGAAGAAAATATACAAGAAAGCCTTAGTTGATATTTGTAACTTGATGTTTTATATACAAGTATATGATATATTTTAATACAGATAAGGACCCTATTGAAAATAAATTACAAACTAATCATTTTTACAACCACGATTAGGAAAAAAAAATTGTCCCTTTTTAATATTTCTCCATAAGGCGAGAAACAAATGGTATATTATGCCATACTAAATGAGTCTCTATATAACAAGAAAATCAATATTTTTACATTTTGTCGTTAAAATTGATTCAGAATAGTGACTTGACGCTTCAAATTATTGTGCTAAGTTTAGACTACATAACTCTATTTTTCGAACCCGACTTACATTTCACAGAAAACGATATATTTGGGGAGACAGAACATGAGCCGACATAGTCCATATTTATTAGGTTTTTTTTTGTTAGCGAACATTTATATGAGAAGGATTCCGAAAAGTAGATCTACGCCATCCAAGCTAAGCACGTCAAAATTTATCACATATATATCAAGTTACTACATTTTATAAATTTTCATTACAAAATGCTAACGTATTGCTTTCAAATAAAACATTATTTTTTTGTAGTAACTTATATATATATATATATTGTATATATATATATTGTATATATATATTGTATTATATGTATTATACATTATATATATTATGTATTATATTGTAGGGAACCCAATCCAAATTTTCAAATTTTTGAAAACAACACTTTGAAATTTTCTGATCTAATCCATTCTTAACAGAGTTCCTCGTTATGTCAAAAAAATCTCAGTTCACCCAGTTTCATTAAAGTATGGTTGAATAAAAAAACATCTCACAAACTCGATCAATTTATTTTATGGAAATGATTCTGAATCGATTAATGCAATAAAAGGTGAGTCTGGGTTGGTGTAATATATGTCGTTCTGGACGTTTCACATGCCTTTATGAACTTAATATACCTGACCAAAGGGGGATAGAGTATAAAAAAAAGTATATATATATATAGCCCGCACCTTGTCCTACCAGTGCGTTCCTATTTACTTCTGGAAAGAATCAAAATTGCCCATCTAGTCACTTGATGGATATTGAAAAAAAAAAAAAAAGAAAATGCAGTCTTTTAAACCTGTCTAGTAAATTACAAATGTTTATTTTGTGAGCGTAGAAGTGTATATAGCCCTCTAGATGTACATAACTGTACAATCACATTCATATATAATTGTATATCGGGAAATTTACATCTGACAATTATGGATACCCCTATTTAAGATCTTCGTTAGAAGATTAAACTTTAATAACAAATAACTTAAAATTAATGCGTAAACAGTTATAAACATTATTTTACTTTATGTGTATTGTGTTCTATTTAATCTTATTTTATTTAAGCCATTGTCGAAAAAAGACAAACGTACATGTCTTACAAAAATTTATTTATAGAAAATACAAAGTTCTTATAATTTGGTGGAATTTTTTTTTCGTTCCTTGTTTTTCATGAAATAATTTTTCGATCTGTAAACCCATTCATACGTTCATATATATTTTTACAAAAATAATTCACAATTATGTGGAAATTATTTATTTTAAATAAATTATTTCGAAATAAATAAATATTAATAGTGATTTAAAAAGATTGTACATATTATTCGGTTCCTTCTAATGAATAATGAATAAAAAATACATAAATATAAAATACTCTGTAGATGGTTGTTTGCGTAAGTGTGTGTTAAAGCACCCTTAAGATGTGTGTACGGCATTTAGTAAAGCTTTCCGAGACCCCTATTTATAGGGTCTTAATTAACCATTAGCTGTTGCAGCCACGGCTAGTGCGACTGCCAATACCGTTAAAGTCTTTGCTCCGTTTCAATATAAATCTTAATTCGAAATTTGTGTTTACGGCATAGTAAACGTTAGCATTTCGTGGCAATTCTACGTCCTTATCAGGTAGACGCTGAGCCAAAGTATAATGATCGGCATCATCTTCTATGCCGAGTTTCATTAAGGCATTGCGTATTACTTGCGGGGTACGTTCATTATTTTTGACCATCATGCTCTTGTACACTACTATGCCATCCTGAGGCACACTCTCGGTTTCCAAGGTCACTCGTACTATATAAAAGGGTGAATTAGCTCCAGGTGAATTAACCACTTGTGCATTGATTAAAGGAGAACCTAATAAATTAGGTGTATGAGATCCGCTTGCTGAACCACCCGTACTTCTTAACAGACCATTAGAGCTTTGTGAATGAGTTATCTTCGATTTACTGCCGACAACAACACCTCCGCCTGAATTACTCGAATCTAAAGAAAGATTAGAAACACTACTTGTAGCAGACATTTGAGTATTATGTGTCAACTGCGCCTCTCTATCCAAAGAATTATTGCGTGAACTGTAACGAGAGCTAGTGCTGTTATTGACCTCGCAGTAAAATTGAGAACCAGCACCGCTGCTGGAATTAGAAGCTATAGAATCAGTTTTACGATGACCTAGCACCGAAGAGTTGGCTGAGGATATATTCATGGAGATATTTGATTTTCGGGACGCCGTAGGCGGCGGTGGTTCTAATTGATAGGATAATGTATGAGCATCTTCGTCAGACAGTACAGGCATAGAATAAAACCAACGATTAAATAAGGGATCCTCTTCCAAATTATAAGTATTTGCAGCGCCTTGCAACAATTTAATTTGAGCCAATACTTCAAATTCTTTTCGTTTTTTCTCGAAGTTGATTAAATTTTCTTCTCCAACGGTATCCGGATTTGCTTGATGTATCATTGTTAGATCGGTAAGAAATGTGCCTAAATAAGGTATAGTGCCATGAGAGGTTTGTGTACTCTGCAATGGAAACCAAAAAATAATCTTAAGATACATTGCAACTGCGATAAGAAAATTACTTGTTTTTGTATAATCTTCTGTAAATGGCGATCATTTTCTCCCACTGTATCGGCAAACTTGGCAGTACCCTCTCTAATCAGCAACTCCCTTTGAACTGAGGCATTATTTTCTTCAGAACAAATACGGGCGAGTTCATCAAAGATTTCCATCTGTAATAGTAGTAAATTATTTAAAGAAATAATTCAATACATTTTTTCAACTTTCATTTCCTTCAGATTAATTAACATTAAGTATATGTGTTCATTTAAAAATGAAAAAGAAAAAGTCAACGTTTGATAAGAGCTCCAAAACAAAGTAACTTTAATCTCCTTTGAAAACTTACAAGACATAGACATAGGCTTTCCAGACATGCTTCAAGTTTAAGGAATAATTTCATTTATACTAAGCTCTTCAGCATAGTTTCAAACTGCTTAAAAACTTTTTGGTAGTAATAATAAAGAAATACCTCCAACCCACTTGACCATGTACTAGATCATTCGAATTGTACAAAATACTTTCGATTTAGCCAGCTCAATTTGTCCATCTGTTCCGTCGTTGGCATTCTCGTACTTGAAGGAGCTCTTACCTTGCAGCAGAGAACTTTGCATTAAAGAAACCAACAATCGTTCCAGATACAAAGTAAAATCTCCGGCATAGATGAAATTAAGCGATCGCATCTCTTTTTTTATTTACCTACAACTTTTCTATTACATTTTTGATACCTTTGTGCAAAGAATTTATCCATATTTTTAAAATTCACAGATTTATTATTCAAAATACACTGTAATGTAACTTCGGAGAAAATAATAGTTTGCGGGTTCAAACTTTGAGGTGACATTGTTCGAAATTTGATTATGACAGATATCAGCCATAACCTCAATATCCACAAATTAATTCTTTCAAAACATTACGGAAGAATTTTGATGCGATCGATGCCAATAGTGCCTGCTCAATCAGAATAGTAATGATATTTTGAATTCCTATACGTTCACGTTCGCTTTTTCCATACAAAACAAATATCTCTCTCGTCGCGACTTTTTGACGTACTTCAGCTTTTTGGAAATAAAAAAGGAAAATACATCAACATACCCTTTTCTTTCTTTCATTTTCATTTAATAAAACTTAAGAAACGTCAAGAAATTCCTGATTTCTTAAAAGGTCGGACTAACTTTTGTTCAAGCTATCATTCTTTATGTATTTGGTGTTGGGCTTCCAAAACTCATCCTAAGGTTTTAAGTTATTTTTAGCTTTATCATACATTTATTATGTACTGTTACCTTATCTTTAGGCAAAACAGACCATATTTTTCGCAATCTATAAATGGCCGAAGAATTTAAACCCGTTATTATTGCCTTCAAGGATGAGAAATTCTTTAGCAAGCGCAACTCCTGTGCAATATCAATCCATACAACTATATACATAGCACGTTCCTGACATTAGTAAAGAAAAATAAGATTAAGAATGAATTTTCAATATAGTTTCTTGAACTTTCTCACTTGTGGTTCTAATAGTCGTTCAATTAAAATACTTGTAATAACACGATATAAAACCTCATTGAATTGATTGACTGTCGCTACAACAGTTTGACAGCATCCCTGATTGCGGCGTGCCCAAGAAGCACCCAAACACTGATGCGATATAACCCGTTTAAATAATTCGCAATCCATACGCGTTAACTGTTCAGCAAAATGTCTGACATCTATACGAGGAAAACGATAAGTTTCCAGGAAACAAGTGCGCCTCTGAAACTCGGGTGCCAGATATAAACCAGCAAACTGTTCTGTTAGGCAGGGGGACGACAATGTATTTTTACTATATTCCTGCCGTAAAATCATTTCCAATTGATTTAGAGCTCGCGCATGCAAATCCAAGTGTGATATATACTTGGAAGTGAACCCAATCAAATGCCGTAAATTTTCCTCATTCCAATCCTCGGGAAAGCCGTTCAGCCACATTTTCCATACAGAGACTAGAGTTTTTTTATGCTGTTCATGAATAGAAGCACTACGATCATAATTGATGTTATCCTTATTTTTCAAATCTTCAACACGTTGTTTCTCATTGAGCGTATGAAATCGTTTAATTAATAAACTGAGAACTTCTTTTGGCGTAGAAAATGTCCGATACGTATTTAAAAATACGTTAATAAAAGTGGACTCCAATTCACCATCATCGGTAGCTAAAGCTTCCACCAAACGATCTAATGTCGCCGCTTTAACAAAACGAACGCGTACCATTTCCCACTCCAAATACGAAATTTCGTCCTCTGAATCCTGAAATAAAAAGCAAACATTAAATCTATATGAATTTGCAATATGAACAAAAATTCCTCCTTATACATTTGTTGCTGAAGGTGTTGGCCTGTGGTAGCAAACTTTTTTCAGATAAACGGTGAAAACTGCATTCTTCTCCTTTTCTTCACCCCAAATACGCCACGTAGGCTAAAATGAGAAAAAGGAAAAAAGAAAAAGTAAATTCAAGTAACAAGTAATAACAGTTATCTAAACAGAGCTAAATTAAATTATATAACAAAACGAATTTACCAGCATAATATAAATTATTGTTCCGAAATCAGCTGATCACACGCCAACAGGCCGTAATCAACAAATAAACCGATACGACAAACATCATATTGGTTTTTCGACTTTTTGGTATTCTGAAGTCTAATCACAACTATGTAAACTTCAAAAAACCATCATCTATCGAACGAGTCACATAGAATTTTTCCTATTATAACATAATTTAAACATCAAACTTTAAACGAGAAGTATTAAAAAATGGCAAGAAAACTACACGCAAAATGTTTATGCGATTTTATATAAAATAAGTAAATGATAGATATACATAAAAACTTTATAAAACCTCTAATCAATTTTATTAGATATCAGCGTAAGAGATTGAAACTTTGTTATGGAATGTTATAAAGGATTTGCAAATAATTTCTTTGCGTTTTAGAATATATATAAAGAGAGTTTTGAAATCTAACGAAGTCCACTTTTCAATAATTGATAAAAATGCGGATTGAAGAAGAGAGGTTACGGTTTTTTTTTTTTTTTTTTTTTTTTTTTTTAAAAGAAATATATATTTATATATACACTTATATATATATACACTTATATATATGTTTGCAGATTTTTCCATAAATTTAACATAAAAGGCACAATTGCCATTGATTGCACACAATGGACTCGAAAAATAAAAATAATATTATTTTAAATAAATAATTTTCTACAGGACCACTTATGCTTACTTCTTTCAATTTTTTGGCTTTTCCGATAGGTCTAGTCATACTATTTAAATTTGCAGCCCATTTAACTCATAAATTTTTAATCTGCTCTGGATTTGTTGGACTTATCTTAAATTTTTAGAATTCTAAGCGTTTTTCGACAAATACCAATTGCTCCCGGGATGTATCTTTGATAGATCTTTTTACGATTTACGGACGCGTAAAATAACATGTTAATGACTTACTTTTAATTTGCTTCATTTCTTCACGAATTAGTCTTCTTTCAGATCAGGCAAAAAACAACAATATTGTTTCATAAAAAATACCATCATAGAATGTAATTTATTAAAAAAAAAAAAAAAAGGATATCTATAGCGAAAAGTCATATGTTTTTGGCTAGCTATGTCTGGGTACAGAACAAATGAAAATTAATTTCCCAGATACTTAAAGGATGACGCCGGATGTAACAGCTTAGAAAAAAATTTTTCAAAATTTTTTTTTTCTTTTTTTTTTGGCAGAAGGAAAGGTAATAGAATTATGATATTTGCGGAACTATTAAACATACATTTAAGTATTAAAACAATTCAAAACATTATAGTCTGGCAAAGCCGACTATTAAATACCATACATCATTTTGCTTATTACAGTTCCCCATTTACTTTTGTTACGTTGCGGCATGCTTTTCATAGGCCTCATTATAGGGAAGGGATCTAAAGCGTGAATTGATGTTGTCCAAATGTAGCAAACTTAATTTTTCTTTTTTTTTTATTCTTCTACTATTTCTGCCATAAAGTGCTAAAAATTAGACTTTATTGCTATAAAAATATATTACATTTCATATGGGAGAGAAAGTCTAAAAGATAAACCGACTTGGTCCAAACTTGGTACAGATAATTGTTATGTAAAATTACTTGTATGGGCGAATTTTCACCATGAAATATTGAAAATATCAAATGTTTGTATCATATAAAGGATCACTTTCCTTGAGAAGCCTTTTATGTATTTGGGTCCAAAAAAAAAAAGAACTACATGATTCAAATCGAATACAGTTAATTTTTATGTCAAGTTCCTATTAAGAACTCACTCTCATTGTCGTATCCGATGCAAATTCTACATATTTATTTGCCAGAATACCGAAATACTATTTTCCAGCGATTTTTGTCCATAATTATTAAAAATTGCAATTTTTATCATATAACAACAGTTTTCAAATAAGGCATTATATGGGGAATGGTCGTAAAAATGGTTCGATCGTAATTTGATATAAAAATTAATTGCACCAAATTTGAACCAAGTAGATATATATTGTTAGAGATAGATTAGTACTTATAAGGATTCTTATGAAAAGTAGGTCTTTACGTGACAGCGAAACCTAATTTTTAGTGCTTTATAGCAGAAGTAGTACGAGCATAGGAACATCTTTAACAGAAAAACGCAAGATGCTGAGTTTTCCAAAAAAAAAAACGTACCAAAAAGCCATGAGAAGCATTTCTTAACTTTAATTTGAAGTATTTTTTCACAAAAGTAAATGAAGAATTGGATTGCAAAGTGATTTCGAGTATTGAAAGGTTGACTTTGCCTGACTATGGTGTTTTAACTTATTCTTTAATCATGTATTTTTTTACTTTGTTTACATTTTTTGAACGGACTTGTTCGTGATATTTCTGATATTCTGATCCGTTTAATAATATTACTATTAGTAAATCACATATAAATATAAAATACATATAAAATATAATTTATGATTTTCATAAATTAATAACCCTGTTTTAGCATAAAATTGATAATAGAACATTTTATTGTGATGAGTGCTCCGAAATACTAAATTCTTAATACCAGCCACAAAAAAACTGTGACAAGAAAACACATTAACAAACTCTTGTGACTAGTGACCGGCCATAATGCCAGAATATAGCTGTTTAACTAAAGTGCACGTTCCGATGCTATATATATATCTGCTATTCGAATTTGATCTATGACAGTCAAATGAGGACGTCCGAAGCCCAATTTTGCTTCTCTTGAGAAACAGAAAAGTTCTTTGTTAATATTGATAAATAAAAAAAAGTTAAAATTTTAAGCAAAAATGCAAAAAAAGGAAAAACACAAAATCGTTTATTAATTGATGTTTTTTTTAAATTTTATTTTTCTAAGACTTTTTGAGAGCAACATACCTTGACGTACGAATAACAATTACTTTTATGTAAATCTTTAGTTTTCTTTGACAAATTACGTAATGTAGCTCCGGTGCAGGCACACAAATACTTGAGACTGGCCACAACCATTTTTTCACTTGTTTGATGGCCGTGCTTCAATCTGGCGCTTTGATGGACATTGCCATCTAAATCGTCGCAGGAATAATATGTGCTAAAAGGGCGCCGCCATTTTTTAGTTTTTGTTAGAGTTGTAGTAGGGGTACTTGTCACCTGTCCAACATCAGCGGTTGGTGAAGTTGACGATTGCCGTTGAGCCGCGCTACAAGATTTTCGACGGCAATGCTTTGGTGTATTCGGAGAGGACATTGAATGTGGGGGCATAGTAGTAACAGTTGGCGGAATTGATTTTCTCTCATAATAGCGCTGGAGATCATTCTCTTGCTGATAATACGCTGCTGGTTTTTGTTGTTGTTGTTGTTGTTGTTGCCACTGAGGCTGTTTGGTCTGCTGCTGCTGCTGCTGTTGTTGTTGTTCCAGATGATTATTCTGATTATGCCTATGATGATGACGACAATGATGCTGATGACTTATGATATGCGTGGCATGATCCAATACTGGCATTAAAGCTTTCTGTTGATATTGTTCTTGATGGCAGTTATAGGAATAAACAGATGTTTGTGGATTTTTTAAAACTTTAATAGCAACTGTTTGCGTTTTATTTGAACACGAAATAGTAGAACTGGAGAAATTCTAAAATTTGATTATTTTATATTTTAATAAATGATGTAGTTTTTTGTTTTTTATTTTTTTTTTCTTATTTCAACTTGAACTTTACTTATAATACCATAAAACAACAGCAATCACACCGACAAACGCAACAACATATAGACGTAAAGATTAATCGATTAATAAAGATTATTGGCTGTAATTAATATCTCTTTCTCTCTCTCTCTCTACGCTTATTTTATAATAATTTGAAGAAAATCCAAGTTTCCGTAAAATTGTCGGTTGTATTGTACGAATATATTTTGGTTTATAAATGATATTCATTTGGAAGGAGTAAGCAGCAATTGGAAAAATTTGGTCTTCAAGTAAATATCCTCCCTAGGAGACTTGAATAGACCAACTGATAGGCAGAACGACAAATCGACGTATTGATGAACCGATAGACCGAAAAACCGACGATTCGACAGATCGGCAACTAACAGATCGACCAACTGAAAAACCAACGGACCGAGAGTTCTGAGGTACAAAGCAATAAGTCAGCGAACTAACGTACGGACAAAAAGACAGATAACTCGACCGATGGATAAACCGATCGATAACCGGATAGATCACAAAATGAAAGGATCAATAAATGAATGCATTAATAACCCAAGGCTTTAACAAAACGTCACGTCAACAGATAGATAGACCGATAAACCGATGAATCAAGATAGTGACACATCAAAAATCTAAAAGATCGTGGGACTGCCAAAACCGACACAAGCAATTTATCGGCAAATTGACGGATCGACAGCTGTACAGACTAGCAGCTAAACGCGTGGTCAAATTCAGGCCTTTGTCCAAATGGTTCAAAGAAACAGAAACATTCTTTCAATAAACATCCAAATGCACACACGAAATTCTTAAAATTTAGCACACGAGAAATTCCAATTTAAGGTTACATCGATTCCTTTTTTATTTATTTCGGATTTCAAAACTTTTAATGCGAAGAAGACTACAGTTCTAGATGAATATTAGAATTTATTTTAAATGCGGTTCTTTTCTTAAGTTACAATGCATATTTGTTCTGTAAAAGTCAACAAAAATCACGTGAATATAAGTCGAGCAAAGAAAGAGCTTCAAAGGAGACCCAAATGTATTAGAAGCATTAATTACAATTTCTTCACTCTTATGTGTTGTAATATTTAAAGGGAAATCATTTAAAACATACTTATATAAATTCTTTATTCTCCACCTTGGCCTTTGCATTATACAATTTTTCTTACATTTTCAACGCACACAATAGCACGGATATATTTATAAAAATATATTCAATATCCATGAAATTCTAATCAAGAACCGTGAAATATATTCCTCGTGTCTGTTCATTATCTTCTCATTATTTCCTTAAGTTCATCTTTGATGAACTGTGAAACGTTTTTTGTTCTCGTTATCCAAATGAAAAAAAAAAAAAAAAACAAAAAGCTCCCACTTGAACTTGACTGGATAGTGAAACTTAAACGAAAAATTTAATTAAGTGTGTTCGAAAGGCTGACTCAGAATATACCGATATATAATACGGTTGTTTGTATGTATAATCTTACATAAGTATGTGAATGCCTGTATATATCGTTGTAAATGAAAAAATGGAATTGTAGAAAATTCGTTGATTGTGCATTAATGGAAAATCGAATTCATTGGAAATGCAGTGCTGCATACATATATGGCAAAACAAGTTTACGTAAAAAGCTGTACATAACGAAAAAGTAGAAAATGAAAAGCGAAGGAACGAATTATGTATGTGAGATTGTGTCATAAAAAATGTTGAATTTAAAAATTTTTTTGCAACAAACTTTAAATATTTGAAATTCTAATGAAATTCGCTAATCTTGTCTTAAACGAATTGATTTTACCTTAACAAATTCAGTTATTTATTTACTTATCGAAAACTTGTTGCATCAGTCAGGAAAAATGAGGAAATAAATATATAACACGTGGGCTGAAAAGTTCGTAGCTGACACATAACTGGCGCTACTAGTATTAAATCCATATAATTTTTAGTTAGCCCTAACTTTCAAAAAACATGTGTATAAATTTGACAGCTGTTGCACTATTGATATGTGAATTATAGCATTTTTAGTGAAGCAACGCTTTGAAGTCGGTTCATCACGTGCAGTCCCCTACGCCGTCTGTCGATTGGACTCCGGAGTGAAATGATGGATCCATGTTTCATCCATTGTCACATATCGACGCAAAAATTCGGGTTTATTACTTTTGAACAGCTCCAAACACTGCTTAGAATCATCAATTCGTTGTTATTTTCGTCGCGCGGCAGCCACTTTGAACAGAGCTTTCGCATATCCAAATATTCATTCACGATATGTCCAACACGTTCTTTTGATATCTTTAGGGTCTCAGGTATCTCAATCAATTTCACCTTACGGTTATCCGAAATTATTTTGTGGACTTTTTTGATGTTTTCGTCGGCAATAGCTTCTTTGAGGTGTCTACTGCTTACATCGTCCTAGGTGATCATTTCGCCTCGTTTAAATTTAACAAATCACTTCTCTACAGTTGATTGTCCTGGTGCAAAGTCCAAACAATGTTTATCAAGCCAAACCTTGGCTTCAACAGAATTTTTTTTGTATTTTTCATGTTTTTTTATTAACACACGAAATTCCTTTTTATCCATTTTTTCAAACTAACAAAAGTTACTTCACTAAAAATGCTATAACTCAGGCCAACAAGAAATCATATGGATTTAATACTAGTAGCGCCATCTATGTGTCAGCCTACGAACTTTTTAATCCATCTGTTATGTATTACGAGTGAAAATAATTTTTGAAGCTCGACCAGACTATAAGTAATCGATTGTAACCAGTGTTAATCGGAAGGAGTAATGTCTGCTGATAACAGCGATGAGAGTAGCAAATTCTAGATTAGGGCTGCTAACGTTTCCTCACTGAGTTTTCCTATAAGGACCCGAATTTTTTATATTGAAAACTCACGGTATCATGACGTTTGACACATTGCGCCATATTGTCCCATTTTCACCAGTAATTGTTGGCAGCGCTCCCTAATGATGATTCGATTGAGTTGGAACTAAACTCTCCCAAATGGGGTCACCATAGATCTTCAGCTTTATCGCTTTTATGATTCGCATAGTCTGCATTATGATTATTTGTACTTTGAATACCGCAACAATACCATTATTCATCGCTTGTAAGGATTTAACATATTCCCGTAAATTGTGTTTTGTTATCACAAAGGTTGACACAAGCTTAGAGCGCAAAGAAAATATATTTTTTACACTTCAGCTGATACTGATTTTTAGAGGGAAATGATGACATTTTAACATGATTATAGTTACTATATGGTCCTATGGGATTTAATACTAGTTATGTCATCTTTTGTAAATCTCTCGAATATTATCTGTACTCTCAATAACAGATGATTCCATTTTGTCGCTTTATTCATAAATTGCTTTTACTTGGAACCGGAAAAATCTTTTTATGTCTATGATATGCGATCTTACCAGCTGCCCTGAACAATCGAAATAAATTTGCTATGACTATGAATGATGTCACTTAACTACCTACTGTACACTTTGAAAGTTAAAGTCGCTCAAAACCGTAGCTAAATACGATGCTCGTCTCTCTCTCCTTGTCTACTTGCTTTTATTTCAAACTTAAAATGTGATAATTGTGATATTATTGGGTTGACCATAAAGCATTTATAAATTTAAATATAATTTATAAATATATATATAATTATTTTTAAAAAAAATTTTGCCAATGTTTTAATTTTTTCCTTGACTTGACATTAATTATCGTCAGCAACAAGATTAAATTTACGCCACTACTACTACTAACCTAAGGCACTTTTAAATGTGAGCATTTTTAACATTTTTTATTATTTTCATTTCCATAGAACAAATTGTTCACTTGGAGAAGCATAAAACTAGTACAATCCAAACGTAATGAACCGAAATGAACGAAATAGAAAATTAAATCGTTAAATAAAAACAACATAATCCTGTTAAGCAAAATAACGGAGATATTGCGCATTTTGAATTGCTCTTAAAGAGAGCAAGAGGATGAATTTATTATACTCATATAGTCATGAGCCGAAAGAAGTGCAACATTCACTGATAATGCTTATCTAAAACCGTACTTAATTCAATTTTATTCTGACAATGACATCAGAAGCTGACAAAGAGATTAGGAAACATGTAATTGACTCAGAAGAAATTACGCCTATTTCAAACACTAAAATTGAAATTACTTTCTTCACAACCTGTTTAACGTATTTACAAACATGTCTGATGCCATAAGTGTTTAGATGAACTGTTTAATTCTGGGAAAAACGAAATTTCCTTAAATGTTGAGACAGAGTAAGAAAAGTAAATAAATATTTGTAAAGTTTTTTTATCTTTTGTTGTCAAAAAATAATGCAAAGGACACTTGGAGAAAAGATTACCAAAAAATGTCTGGGAAAATCCAGAAAATGAAAAGATTAACAAAACTATACAGGCAAATCCAGCAAATCAGAGAATTAACAAGAACAGACAAAGGAAATGTAGGGTTCGCGATTTGGTGTTTGGTGTTAAATAATTTATAAGCAGAGAATTTTCGTAAGATTAATGGTGATATTTGCAGAGAGAGAAGTCAAAATGATGAATTGAAGTGTAGTTAAAAACAATTGTAATAAATAATTGCAAATGCGACTTTTAAAATTATAAATCAAATCTACGCTATTTAATTTCAAAAATCCGGTGATATGAGCCTTATCTGGAGGGTATTAGGATGACAAGTGAAATCAAAATTCAAGTTAACACACTAAAAATTTTTTATATTCGTTCATGTTCATTGTCAGCTTAGTTATTATGTAGACTAGAATGAATGAGTTGAAAAGGTCATTCCTTATTAGTTCATTAAAAATAACAAAAAAAAAAAAAAAAAATATGAAATCGTTGATAAGAAGTTCATTTAAAACATTCATTTTTTTTTTGTCTTGATTTATTATTAGAGTGGCTCACAGTATTTTTAATTTGTAAAAATTTAATTATGATAATTTATATCATATTTATAAAACGAAAGAACAACCCATAGCTGACACATTTTAATCAACAATTTGTGTCCACCTACTTGTATGTAGAAACATACGAACAATTTTTCGAGTGAACTATGGACTTTATAACAACAGATTGATTTTTGTTTTCTTAAATTTCAACTTTGCATATCTACCTACAACGAACAATTAATGATCAATCACTTCAAATTCATTTCAAATAACTAAATAAATAAATATTTTCTCGATTTTTGAGACAACTTATCCATAAATTAGTGTTACTCTATCAAAGTCTTAAAGATGTTACGATCTAATATGGGATTTGACTAATAAGCTAAGACTCGTTCTTATCTGAATAATAGTGTCTATTGTCTACTGTGAAAGTTGGACATTGGCTTGAATTTTACTTCAAAATAATACAGTGCAGATTTATTTCATACAATGAGAAGTTCGATACACCGGACAAGTAACTAATAAACAGGGAATGTATCTTCAGATAGCATATAATGAGAGGAACAGATATACGTATTATCTATCGATGTCATATTAGATTTATAAGGGAAGACCAAACCGGTCACACATCAATTTCAAAAGTATTTACACTAAACTGTAGAACAATGCTTGTGGTCTGTAGTTTACTACTTCGTTTTTGCGAAGCGTGCTTATAGACGAATAAGAACTACTTTTTAGCTGAAATTTTTATTTGATCTACACAATTTCAAAGCCATATCTTGTCTAACTTTTGAGTTCTATTTTTGTATGAATATGGACATATTTGCAAGCGGATCATACCTACATCCAAATTTACTCTGTGGCCATCTATTAAGAACGCATATCGAAATATCTCACTTTTCAATTTCAATTTTAATGATTTTGAGAATTACAGCGACAAAACACAAGGACACTACTAAATCTTATTCCAGTAATAAGTACACATACTCAATGGAGTCATACAAACTATACAAATGTGAAGGAAAATGTATATAAGAAACAAATATATGGCATAAAAATACGGAGAATTTAAAACTTTCCAGAAGCAATACAAGCATTACTTAAATAGATCTTACTTTTAAAACATCTGCACAAATTATAACCGTTATTCATCATTAATCATTCTGATCCCCACCTGTGAATGTGTATTTTGAGTAAATCCACGAGAGGGAAGATTTGTGTACCGCATTTTAGTCAAGAAAATGTTTTGTTGCAAATTCTTTTTACGGTTTGTCTGACAAATTAAAAACTGACTATCATATAAAAGCAAATATTATGATTTCGAAAGTTGAGAGATGAAATGAATTTTCATTAATGCAATTAAAATATGCACTAATGGATATTTCTCCAGAGCGAATACATTATATTCGAAATTTAGTAAAAAAGTTTCTTTTTTTTTTTTTTTTTTTGAAAAAATAGTGAAAAGTCCAACTATAGCACAGTTATATAAGCGGTAGAAATATAATAAAACGGACAGCTCTTTTCGCTCCTTTACAGTAAGTACAGTAGTACAGTACAGTAGTAAGCATAAAAGCAAATGAGAATCATATGCTTTTTGTTACTTCTTCTCAACTCCGTGTTAACAAAAAAAAAAAAAAACTAATAATAATCTTATGGGTATATACGGTTGATATACTAATTACTCAAAATCCGACAATTCCGGTTAATTTTTTACTCAAATTTCAAAAGTGTAACATCTGTGGCCAATTTGTTGACAATTCATTAAGCATCTAGTATGACTTGAAATGGAAAAAAAAAATTAAGCAAAAGCAGTTGTTTATATGCAAAAATTCTTTCTTTTAAAACAAATTTTAATAACCACACTATCATGATATTTATAGTGAAAAAATAGGTGAGTGGGGCAAGACGGGGGTTTTTAATTTGTCATATACTTACGTGTGTGAGATTGTGACAAAAGAGAGATTATTTATATATAAATGTTAATTACATACAAGAACAACAATAGTTTTTTTTTTTTACAAGCTAAATGAACTTGTACCAAATCGCAAAGAATTTTGTTGTGTTTTTGTGCTCATTCATTTATTAAAAATAAAGAGAAGAAAATTCAATCAAACAATAATAGAAGTGAAAAACTTAAACTGGTGTAAATTAAATTTCTTTCCACTTAAAGTCAAAGGAATATTTATGAATGCATTAATATTACAAAAGGAAAAAAGGAAAAAATGCAAGAAAGAAGAGAGAAGAAGAGAGCGCAAAGAAAGAGATACAGGCCTTGTGTTTTTCCTTTTTTTTTTATGAAAAACCGACTTTTTATCAACAGCATCCGTTTTAAGTACAACAGTTGATAAAGAAGAGGCGCAAAATAAAATTAACTAAAGCAACATATTGTTTATTGAATAGCAAGAGCAACAACTGTAATAATAAAATTATAATGTATATAATTAAATAATTGTAAGCAAACGTTTACTGTGTGTTGGGGCATACACCTTATTGTGCGGGTATGGCTTTGTGTTCACATTAATAATGTTTACAGTTGTATTGAAACTAAACGCAAAGCTATTGACGATTCAAACATCACGTCATAACAAATGAATGAAAGAATGGATAACGTCCATGTTTGTATTAAAATACAATAAAGATGAATAAAGATGAACACGCCGATTTAGGGTGGAATATTGCAAATGTAGGCAATTTTTTGTGGAAACGAATGAACACTATAAACGATTTTTAGAAAAGCAAACCTTACTTTAATAGCACTGTTATACAACGTATATAATACACCCACACAAAAAAATGCATGCGAAATAATTCATTCTTCTGTTTCTATTTCTATTGCTCTTGACAAATCCATAAGCATACATTTCCAATATTAACTAGTTAAGGAGAGCATAATGAAATATTTTATCTGAAAGACGAAATGTTTCAAAAGAATGCTGCGAAATAATAGGCCGAAATAACAATAAAAGTAGGTAGGCTTGATGTGTGGCGCAACGCTCATTTAATGTGGGAGAAAGGTCTACCAATTCGCTTGGTAAAGCTCTCTAGAGGTAATAAATGTCGACTTATCGATAAATATAAATATAAATTATAAATATAAATTAATGGCAGTCATCTGGCTTCCCTTCATGACTAGTAAAATAGCCAAACTCATATCTCCATAATAGATAATATAGGATCCTTTTTAAATGCTTTATTTCTAGTAGATTTCCAATTAAGGCAATATGTTCTTACAGCAGCCAATTCATTCCAATTCTATTTTTATACGCATATATATATATATATAATATATTTCCCTCATAAAATAGCAAAAAACATACCTTGTTGCCACATAAATTTACCTTTTATGAGAATCCTTATGAGTAATCCCAGTTTATGACAGTAAATTTATACGTCATTATTTATACGTCAGAAGGTGCTGAAAAGTAGATCTTATTGCCATATAAAAGTTTGTTCTCAAGGACGTTTATGTGGGAGAAGTTCAAAAAATGCTCCTACATCATCTACATTTTCCATGTTTACATGGTATGCTAAAATATTTTTTTAGGGATTTTTCCGGGAAATGCTAGAAATCTGGAATGGTTTTTATATATACAACGACTTTTGAAAATAGAGCTTTCTATGAGGTGTGATCATAAAAATGTTTCGATCAAATCATTTTCACGACCGTGAAAATATACCAGTTTGCTAAATTTCACAAAAATTTCTCGGAAAACAGTAACCTTTGAGTTAAGCACATAGACAGGCATTAGCCTGTCAGACAAGCTTGGTTCATGTGACTTTTTGTGTTGCATATCTCCACGTCAGATTTATATACGTTTACCAAAGTAGGCGTAGCTCAAAGAAATTGTGAACAACATGTACTGGCGGCAAGGCTCTTCGAAGTTATATATAAATGCAATAAAAGAATATACTTTATGGTAGGAGTATCACAACACATACAAAGCACATTAGTATGCCTGTCCGAAAGACGAAAGAAAAACAATAATCGAGAAATTCTACAAAAGCTCAATGTTCCCTAAAGTGTAACATAAACGAAAGACATTTCCACGCAACTAAGGTAAAGAGGAAAAACGGACATCTTGCAAAACTTTTGCACAAATTTTTTCACTTATCTAATGTTTTATTTGTCCGTCATAGACAGACGTTTTTTATAGATTAGAAATTACAGTAATAATCAAAATTGATAAAAAAAAAAATTTGTAGAATATATTTTTAAATTATTTTCTAAAAAGGTTCTCGAAAATATGATAAATAATAAAATTTATACGTATATATGCATAAAAAAAAACTGCTGAATTTTATAAAATCGATTATACGTTCAACTAGAATGTTATAAACAAAACTTAATTTAAAGTCTTTTATTGCTGTTGTCGTTGCAATTGTTGATGTTATTCAATCATTATTATTTATAATTAACTCACTGAGAAATACAAAACATTACCATTTGAGGAACTTTTTTGTACTCTTTCGATGATGGGGATTTTATAAAAATTTTGGAAATTTTCGTTTCTCATCAGCGGTAAATAAATGAAATTTTATTGTAATTATTTATTGATTTTGTTCATATTTTGCCCAAGTTTTCCAGCACATTCTACGTAACTATCCTGGCAAGCAACAAGACAATCGCTTTGGTCACAGAAACACTTTGGCACGATATCACTTAGATAGCGTAGGTTTTTTTTTTATGTTAATAGTTCTTATGGCAATGACTGCTATTATAACAATAGCGTTTTTGAATGTCTGAGTAACTAAAATCTTTGCTTGTGGTTGACAATTGAAGAATTCAGTGGTTGTTTAAAATTTTCAAATATTAGTGGGCGCGCGTAGACAACGCTTTTTAAGGGTTCGTTGCACTTCACACACGCTCTCAATCTTTTATACACCATTTATTTTGCAACCACCTTATAAGTTATTTTTGCTTGGATATCAATCAAAATGAAAAAATATATTAACTTCGATCGGTTGTCGCCTTTTTCTTGTTTCCTATTTGAATTGAAATTTCATAAAATTGAAGACACGTTTCTTTTATTTAGTTATTCTTATTTTGCTTTGCAAACGATTAGCTACATTTTTCACTTTAACACATTTTGTGAAATATTTAGTGAATCCTTATTTACAATTTTTTATATATTTATGTATGTTTATATGTATGTTTTCGCAAAACATAAAAATAAAAAATGACCGCTACACTTCTATATAACACTTAACCCAACGCGCTCACCGCCGCCAGCAAACTAATACTCGGCACACAAATTACTCCCCAAAAACTTAAGCAAAAGCTACAGAATTTAATTTAGAAAAAGAACAAAAAATAAAACAAAAACAAAATTAACTTTGGCTTTCATTTGTTTGAGAAGAACAGTCTTTATATTTTGTTCCACGTACTTATGTTCCACCTAAAAACACTTTTCTACTTTGCTTATTATTATTTGCTATTATTCTGCCCTATACAAGATTTGGGGTTGCAAGCAAAACATTTGCGGATATGATGTTACCGTCATTCCGTTTGCCAAATGTATTATTTTGACTGGAAGAACAGGGTCTGCAAGAAAATAAATGAAATTTTTACATTATACTTATGAACTTATAGCTCAATTAAGTGATTTATAAAATTCGATCCTTATAAAGAAAAACGAATTTAATGCGATGGGTGTCTACAATTCGCCTTAAAGTATATGTTACTTTCTCACTTGTTTCTTTAATTGTGTTATACACTTTGTTTATAACTACGAAATTGAGAGAGCAAAAGAGATAAAACGTTTTTTTTGTCTCTAAACAAAGTATAGGATATATATAAAATATGTAAATGTGAAAAACCTCACCAAATACGTAAATGATCTCCTGAAGTGAATTTCCTAACACATCTATAAAAAAAAGGAAATCTCAAATACAAATATAGAAAGGAATATGATATATAAAAAAGTCTATAAAAATTGGAAATCTCTTTGCTCTTTCTCATCATTTCGCTTGCTTTTATCATTCGCATTTTTAAATTATATATGAGAGTAGAGAAAATATATCTCAAACTATTCTCTTATAAAAAGTTGTATTGTTTTCATCTCTACTTTAGTAGACCTTCTCTTATCGCTCTATAATCTAATGCAGAATACATTTCCTTGTGCATACCTTAAATTTTGTTCTTAAATCTCCTCCAATGTAACTTATACTCGAAGGGCCCAATAAGCCAGCAGCAATTCCGGAGTGCAGTTGAGTTCTTATATACATATATATTTGTATATGAAAGAATGCATTGAATGAGCGTTTTTGATTATTGGCAACACTATATAACCTACAGTGTAGAATATCGAAAAAAAAAAACATACTTATCACGAAAACGATGAGACGTAATGTATACAAACATTAAAATTAGAAGCTGAGCAGAGAAATAAAAGCAAATTAAAAATTTTAACGGCAAGGGAATCGTATATTTGTAATGCCCAACATTACTTTGTGTATAACGTATGGTTGCGAGTTACAGTGAACGTCCATCTATTCTTTAAATTGATCATATCTCTTATATTCACACACACAGAGGATACATAATACATAAAACAACATGAACGCAATGTAATATACTATCAGGATTGTGACTAGACAACATAAAACTATTGCGGCAAAAGTGATAGCAGAACTTAGCACTCACTTGAGTACAGCAATTTTCAACAAAAACAGTACGACGGAAGCTCCACAGAGCTAACATTCATGGAGGGCTGCAATTGTGAAACTATACATAACGTCAGAAATTCGTGTTATTTTGTTTACACTCTGTAAATATTTAAATTTATATTTTTGTACAATATGACACCACTTTGAAGACATCTGAAAATTATGTTTAGATACTTTTTAGGTACTTGTGACCATGTGCTTGTATTTGATTTATCTGAATTTTGCTTTTTTCTTTTAACTCCATCCTACATAATCGTTTTTAAGCCGCTATGCAGCATTTCGTGGATAATTTTCAGTATTTCATAATGAAAATTGATACAGAATTATGATTTGAGATATGAATTTACTGAGCTAAATTTGGAAAATATATTCGCATTTTCAAAGCATCCCTCCACAAATGGATGTCATCAATTATAATCCTATATATCTGCTATCTCTCCATCCACCTGAAATTTCAGCAAAGCTTCTACTGATCCTTTAAATCTCTTCTCATCAAATTCACTAACACTTACTAATGCTCCCAAATTTTGAAAACAAAACGAGGAGTTCTAGGCTAATGCTGATAAAACGAACAAGGGCTGCGACTGTAACTGATTTGATCAATTTTCAATACCAACGTCTGTAAAAGAACTTTCAATGTTTTTGACAAACTTTATCCATATACATTATACAGATAAGCAAACATACAGACGGACCGGCGGATATATCTAAGTAGATTCTGAATTTGTTACTAATTAAGAATAGATACACTTTATGTGATTCCAGAAGCATCTTTTTTAATGTTACAAACATTTTCATAAAATAATTAAATTCCAATACTCTATTATATCGGCTAGCGTAATCGAACCTTTCCAATTTTTTACTAAAGAATAGCTGGCTGGATAAACGTGGACATTTTTGTAGATCAGTCCGCTATGTTCTATAGGTAATTTTTTTCTTTTTTTCTTAGAAACTGAGATGTTCTCAATTTACGTTGTACTGAGAGCGTGCAAGAACTCCCCATGTTTCTGCTAAATTTGAAACTGATATCTTCATTCTTGCGGCCAGGAGAATATTTATCGCAGACAATACACAGACTGACGGACGGACATAGTGAAATCGATTTTAAATTTGATGCCGATCAAGCAGCAAGTCTCTGAATCTTCTTTCTGAGTGTTGCTAACAAAATGACATAATAAATATACACCCATTCTTCGGTGGTGAGTATAAAAAGACAGTTGCTTTAGGATATTTAAAAAAATCGAAGCTCGTGTTTGATTATTCAAAACATTCGCATACCAGGCATCAATTTCAGTCTTCAAGCAAAACTTCTTGAAACATTGTTATGAAAAATACAACATAACTTCAAAATTAATCCATAAAGCTTTTATACCATCAACTCTCTTGCATATCGATAAATTAACGCATGACCAGAATATAATTAATTTGTTCGCATCTATTCCAAGAAAATTGTGTAAAAAATGTTTTACTACCTATTTTTAAATACATAATATATTGTTACGAAAATTGCCCTTTCGTGTTTTTACTTTTCAGGCACAGTTCGTATCTCTAGATCGCGAAAAGCTTGGATTTTGATTATTTACAATTTCCTTTATTTACGAAGTAATATTTACAAACACAATTATTTTACAATTTATTACAAAGGACTTATTTCCATTCATTCAATCCATAAAAGGTAAGTTTACCATTACGAATCTGTTACAATGGTTTTTTTAAAATTAAACTCTCATACTCATAAACTATAACGGACCATACGAGAAAAAACCGCTACTTCAAAACTCGCAAACAAAAATTCTTTCTTTCGTCTTTTTTTTTTTTAAGATAAAGATGACAAATATAAAAGATTCGGTCACAGCCGAATATAGTTTCCTTATACGTTGAAGTGTGCTTGCAATAATTATGATTACTATATGAATATTTTAAAGAATGACAGCAAAATTGAATGACATTTAGTATATTGAAATTCAAAATCATATATTGTGACTATGTACGATATATAATCGAAATTTAAATCACGTATTGATATCTTGTTAAGTACAACAACATATGTTAAGTTACATTGACCACAAATTTCGCTGATTCTTTTTTTTCTCTGAACAAAAGAGAGTTTGAAATTGTAAACACAGTGCTAGTTGAGAAGGATTACATTTGAATTTTTTTTTTTTTTTGCACCAAAAAAGCATTTTAAAAAAATCACTTTCATAAAAATAAATGGACTTAAAAACGCTTTTGTTTTTATTTCTTACGAGATTAAAGTGAAATTTGTTTCAATTCGAACTACTCGTTTTATTTTATATAACAACATAACAGCCATAACAAATATGGCTGTTGATGTTCCGCATTTTGTAAAACGATAAAGTGAAACCAAATTTAATGAAAATTTTGTACCCACTTTTTTTTTCTCTTTTGTTATATAATCTTTTTTTTTTTTTTTTTTTTTTTGTTATATTATATATATTTATTTAAACAAATATGTAAAATGTTGTAGTTTTCAAACATATTTTGTGTGGTATTAACACTCCCCTAATCAAATTTAATTGCAAAATTCAATTACAAACGGAATAATAATAAGTAAGAAAATTATATCCGTCTTTGATAAATTTTTTATCGCCTCAAATCTATACATAAAAATTGTAAGTTGTTTTATTAGTGGATTTAGGGCCAAGTTTTAGCTAGGCCACCTAAAGATTGGATTAGCATCTACTTTGGATTTTTTTTTTTAAATAATTTTTATTTATTTGCTTATCCCGTACGTGTTTGTAAGCAGGTCACGTCCTGCCCTCATTCTCGTACTAAAGTTTTAAATCGTGTTAATAAATACTTGCACTTTAATATTTAGATTAGAGACTGTTATGTGTTTTCGTCTATTGTGAAGGTACTTGTAAGCGAATTATGTCCATTTACATTCTCAGTCTGATCGCATTAATTAGTACAAACATGTGTCATGTTTCAGTTTTTTCTATACTGTATTAAGTGCTCTATATATGCGAAACGCTAAGCGTTACAACACTGAACACATTGTTAATTGATTAAGGACCTTTCGTTAATCAAAAACGTATGTAATTTAAATGGTTTCTGATTCCTACTCCTTTGGTTGTGGATATAAAATTAGAAAGTCTATCTGCATATTTCAATGTCTACATGTAAAAACAAGAGTTGTCTACTTACCAAACTATCGGCGGCATTTTGTGTCATTATTGTCTCAAGAATGCAAAGTTCAAAGATAACAAATCCAGATTCTGTAGAATAAATTGAGCTGATTGCAGATACCAAAGCATTAGCATTGTGTGCTGTGGGTTGTTCAAACTTAACGATAATACCGACAATAATAACGAAAATTTTATTCACTTTTAACTGTAAACACTAATAATAAATTTAAAGAAAAACGATTAATTGTCATATTTATTTATTTAATATTTTGTTTTTTTTTTTTTGTATTTTTTAATTTTTATCGCTCTTATTATTACATATTGTTTCTGAATTTTTTTTTTTTTTTAGCTCATTTTATATTCGTGTTAATATTACAGTGAGAAAAACTTTTCTCATTATCAAAAAAAAAGGAAAGAAAAAATTAAAAATTGAAGTACGCACATGCATAATAATAGCATGGTATGCCGTGGTATGCTTGGTATTTAGACTTTATTCATAGCTTAATACGTTGTTTTTGCTTTTGATTAAAATTCATAACAAATGTTAAAACTACCACAAAATAGCAATACCAAGAACTATAACTTCAACCGCCAAAATGGCAGCAAAATTATGTGCAAGAGATCAACGGCAACAGCAACGTTAATAACAATTGAACTAACGTTAACAACTACAACATTTAACAATCGTATAAATATAAAATAAATGAGAAAGCTTTGAATTTGGATACTTCCAATAAATATTTGAATAAACGTTTTGAGCAACTTTCAAAGCGAAATCAATTATAAAAAGCATTACTGTATATATATGTATATTTATATATATATATATATGAATTATATATATATATATATATATGAATTATATATATATATATATATATGAATTATATATATATATATATATATGAATTACTGTTCAATTATAAATCAGGTCCATCATATTTTTTCTCAGTCTAATAAGACAAAAAAATTCATTGATTCATTGATATTCATGTAAATAAATTTACAGCATGTGATTGAAGGCACTCGGTAATTTAGACCATTAAGAAAAAAGACTTTTCTTTCATTAAGAAAAAAGACTTTTCTTAATCCTACAATTTTTTAATTTACATTTTTTTTGCGTTGTCTTCTTTCACCTTTTTTTTATGTCCACATTTATATAACGAAACTTTCCTTTTTGGGCCGAATTTTCATCGCGCTCTTAGCTCGTTTCACTTAGATTGGCAGATGGAGTCTAAATATTTCAAAGTGAAGAGTAGAATCTTCACAGGGAAATGCCATCAGATCCAGTCCAAGTTTCCGAATTCCTAAGAGAACATTCAATTGACATTCATTGGAATGCGTCTTTCTAGAGTTTTTTTTTTCAGGTGATAGATTTTTCTCACATATCCTAAGAACTTGAAAGAATCTATAAGGCCAATAAGAAGGAAATGATTTTCTGAAAAATCTACGGCAATTAAAAATTAGTTCACTAAATTCCGTTCAGGAGATACAATTTTAAAGTGCGGACTAACGTTCCATCCTTGGCAACAACCTTTCAACCTTTCTTGCTTTTTCAAATTGTCTTGTTAGAATATAATATTTTAAAGACTAATTTCCAAATTATGAAACGATTGAT
Organism: Glossina brevipalpis; assembly: GCA_000671755.1. Taxonomy (NCBI): domain Eukaryota; kingdom Metazoa; phylum Arthropoda; class Insecta; order Diptera; family Glossinidae; genus Glossina; species Glossina brevipalpis. Next base: position 324,162 of record KK351012.1, read on the forward strand.
AAAAAGAATTAATACTTTTTGATGGTGTCACACAATTTCAGTAGATTTTGAATAATGTCAAAACAATTTCTTCTATCTATTGTCATTCTTCATATATTAGTTACTCATATTGATACTGATTTTCGTCATTCTTGCTTTTTCAAACCACATGTTAGTTATTTACGCTTATATACATAGATTTTCTTGTTTCTATTTATCAAATGATGATGTGGTGACAAATCAGGCGAGCGCAGCTTTTCTTTGTGTCAACTACTTGCGGCCTTAAACTGGAAACCCAATCAGACCTCGTTTTTATTCCCAGGCTTTGGCGAAAAATTAAGACCGCAAGTAATTAATAGGCTCGCTTGCCTTGTCATATTATATTATAAGCGAAAAGTACCACAAACATTACAGGCGGACAGAGGGACATCCTTAGACGGATTCCAGATTTGATACTGTTCATTAAAATACATATATTATAGAATGTTGAAAGCTCGCTTTTTAGAGTTTCACACATTTTGATAAAAAATATATTTCGATCCTCTATGAAGTATGGGTATGCTTGGCCGATTTATTCCATTTTGTTATCCCATTAAAGAGCTCAAAGTTTTAAGAAGCATTTATCGGGGTAATAATGCAATTTAATGAGAGCAACCCACCACGTTCATCTGAAAAAAAAAATGAATTTCGATACTCTACAATATTTGGTGAACGTCGATAATTTTTTCCGTTTTGATGGAGTACCTAAGGCCCAGAAAGAAGAGATGTTACATGTGTCGCACTGGAGGCGTGACCTTTGGCCGATTTGATTTCTTTGCAGCACTAATCTGCTTTCAATGTTTACCACAGACATTATGCAGATTAACATGTGAACGAGCGGACGGCTGGGCGGATTACAGATTTGACACTGCTTATGAATATATACACATTGAGAAGATTCTGAAGCTTTTTTCTGAGTGTTGTACACATTTTAATAAAAGACGATAGAAAACTATATTCGACTAAGCCAAATCTTAAAAAAAAGAGCTCGAAAAGACTAAATTTTGACACTTTGTCATATGGGTAGACGTTGCAGATTTTTTGTGATTGACCCTTCCATTTTTGTATAGACGCGACAAGACAGTTAGATCAATAAATGTGAAAAATTTTATAGATGTGTCTGTTCTTAAAAAAGGAGATGTTTTCAGTTTTTATTGCAGACTTGTCCTCATATTTAAAAACCTGCATGGAAGAATTTTCAATATTTCTGTCAGACCTGTAGCTGATTTCTTCATTTTTGTATCCAGAATAATTTTTGGCACAAGCATTACGAAGGTATGCTTAAATCGAATCTATATTTCATGCTGACTACGGGCTACTGCCAACAAATATGCCAAAATTAATGTATCCCCATCCTTAGGTGGTGGGTATAAAAACTTCACTCATTAATAAATCGCCTTTATGTCTTTTTATATTCTTTGGAAAATAATAATATATTGCAAAAATCAAAATTCTATTTAATTTAACGTTTAAACACAAAATCATGATTTTTTAAAAATTAAAATTTTGTTCGTTTTCACTGCTTACTATTTATTCACCTTTTATTCCCAAACCTAAAAAAAGCCCCGGCGGCATTGCGTTTATAATCTCAATTTATTCCCCAGATCTGAAAATACGGACGCGCCCCCATTTTGTTTACCCTACCATTTTTATTCAATTTTTTTACAATTTCTTTAAAATAACATCCCAAAGAGAAGTATTTAAGATTTAATAAAATATTTAGTTATTTAATAGAAAATTAACTTTTTCTCGGTCTAGGATTGAACTTTTTCATTCAAATGTTAGCCAACGACCTAAAAATCAATTTTTTTAAGTATTCTAAGTACTTCGCTAACTATAGATATGTATGTAGATATGTAAGTCATTCTCTTATTTTTTTTTTTTTTAAATTAATATTTGCACCAGTTATATTGCTTGATCGAGCGTTTCTTCAATAAAAAGGCCTAGCGAAAGCGGCTCCATTATCACTTTTTATAGTTTTTAATATTTTGCAAAAAGAGGTTTTTTTAAAACTTAAATATACGTTACTAATCTCTTTAAATATTATTATTTTTATTGCCTTTTCGTACATCACAAAAAATTGTCAAATACAGATTTTTTTAAGCTGTTATAATTGTTCAATACGCTACCTGATTCACTATTATGAAATAGTAGTCTGTATTCTATGTATTCTGTAATTTTCTTCTAAATTGTTAATTTTTTAAACTAATTTAATTTCTTTTTAGATTGGTTACTTGACTGGTGTTTGACGATGTTGCTAAAGTTCTTATTAAAATAAAATAAAATAAAATAAATAAAATAATTTTTTTCCACTACCAGTAGCAGCATCAGCACCACAACTATCAGATGATATTGACGCAATGCGTCGCCAATTGCTTTTCATGCAACAAATGATATTCAATAATTTCCAACTTTTTTATTACGGTCGTTATAAGCGTAAAATGTAATATCAAATTTTTACCAGACCATTAATATCTTTGTTAGTTGTCAAATATTCATTAGAATTAATTGTATTAAAATGAAATCATATGAAAAAAAAAAAGAAGAATAAATTCATTAATTTCTTTATAATTTATTGCTGTTTTCGAAGAGGTGATAGGAACTGAATGTAAAATTTCCGAACATTTCAAATATCCTTAAGATAGGAATGAAATTTGAATAATAGGTTTAATGCAATACCAAGACGTATTCAAATTCGGATCTGTACATAACGGCTGTTTATTTTTTTGGGAGAAAAATACTATGATCGAAAAGCAAATGCTATAAAACAGGGAATGCCGCTGCGGCACACAGTGTTGCATATTTTTGACAAACTTTCATTTTGCTGCGTGTATTTGCATTGACAACCAAAACAGTGAGAGAAAGACAGAGAGAGAGAGAGAGAGAGCAGATTATGTATATATGAAAAGTAAACAAAATCATATGGTTAACATGTCAAGCAACATATGACTATAAAATGGCTGTTAACATTGTTAACAAAATTTCTATGTGATTGGGAAGAATTAATAAATATTATATTAATAATTATTGCAAACTTACAAAATGTAATTAAAAGCAAATTCTCGCTTTATTAATTCATAGTTTTTTATGTAAACAAACTACAATCATATGGTCACTTTTACAAACATTATAAATTTATAATTTCACCGCTGCCCATAACTCATTGTTTGTGCGGTTTAGGTTTGAAGGCATTAAATTGTTTACAGCTTTCAATGGTAAATGTAACATGTTCTTTGTAAAGGAAGGTCATCATGTAGCGTTTTTACATGCACTTGCTAGGTAAGTGTCATTTAAAAGCGATACTATAATTTCATGTAAGCATATTTACCAACTTCGATTCTACTTTGTACATTCTCTTTTTGCGTCAAATTTGGTGATACCAAATTACATACGATTTTGAACAAATTTGCGTTAGTATTAAATACAAACGAAGGAAAAGTACGACCACAATCTCTTTCAAGTTGTATTTGTAACAAAAACAGATGTAAAAGAGAAACACACACAAACCTAAACATATTGTTCAAGCTTTGCAAATAAAATTTGTTCATTTTGTTACGCATCATCGGTTTATATTTATTTATATATAAGAAATAAAATATATTTATATATAAAAAATAAGAACTTTATTTAAGAAATTATATATTTCCAAATTAAAATTTTGTAAAATTCTATTTTTATTTCATTTTACTTGTTTGTCATTTTTTAACAAATGTAGTTCGTTTATAGAAAACAAACAAACGTCAATTTATCTCTCATTTTTTACGATTCTCTGAGTTATTAATCCCTTATATTGGAAATTTCTCGGTGACTATTGGAAGATCAGTGACAGTGCTACATGACGCTAAATAAATATAGTATCATTCGCCACCCTATAGGAGTTTAGTATCACTTTTTAAAAGTTATACTATTTATATGATGACCCTTCAGAACGGCTACTTGTGGGATTAACTTTCTATTTCTTGCCAAGGAATCCCATCGACCGCTGTACAATTTTCAGTTTTGGAATGTTCACCACCACGAGTCATTAATATTTTTCCTTTAACTCACTTTCAGATACCCCTTCTTCCATTGAAAGGACTAAATTAGCAATTCTGTTGTGCAGCCTCGAAAATTTGTTTATTTTCTAAAAGTTTATGATTAAATAATTTCGTAACACATACACATACATAATAAGTCTTCATCGTTATGTATAATAAATGACATAAATTCAGGGAGGAATACAATAACTATTACGTTAGCTAAGGTCGAGTCGCAAATATATATCAATAAAAAATAGAAAAAGTGTGAAATAATTATTGAAAAATATAATGGAAATGTATTGTAATAAAAAAATAGTCAGAATGACGACGTCGTTTAGTTATGAGCGCAATATGGTTGATAACATCTTAGTGATGTTGCCTAGAATAAGGCTGTTAAACTGGAAATATGTAATTGTTTTCAATCTCAGTTTTCTTTATTGCCGCAAAAGACTTACTTATGTGCTTGTATGTGAATATCTATTATATATTGAGCAAATCATAATTGTAAAATGTATAATATAAAGCGAAGTTGGTAAATCGACTTGCGTTTATAATGCACACACATTATATACACATTTCTATCCAACTATCTTTTAGTATGAATGGCCATGTTACGCCAGAAGCTCAGTGGCCGTCAAACGAAAAACTACATTTTTTTTCTTTGTATCGCTCTATGCTTGATTCTTTTCATATTTGTTGTTTGTCTCCGGGTGTGTGAATATGTGCCGTTCGAATGGTCTTTTTGTAAATGAATGAACGTATATATACGTACATATGTGCGTGTAAATCACTTGCTATTCTTCTCGTTTTGTTGTCTTCTTTACTAAAAATGCCGTGAAAGACATGATAAAATGCTTTAATGTTAATTTAATTTTGTTTTATTTATGATCTTTTTTTGTGTGCATTATTTTCAAACCGAACACAACACAATCTAGGGAATTGATCCATAACAGGTAGTTGAAGAGATAGAGACCGTTTCAATTGGTTTTGCTTTTATTTGTTTTTTTCTTAATTAAAAATTAAATAAAAAATTAACATTAATTTATTATTTGCGTAAATACGTGTGCATATACATACGTCTCTTTTAGCTTGCGCTAATACTTCATGAAAGATACGGAAATGTACAAATCGTATAAAAGTGAAATATGTATAGAAAGCAAAAAGCTTTTACGATATGAACACATATTACCATTGCATAACATAATAGGCATACTTATATTATCATTCGATTTGAAATTCGCCCTAGCGATGCCCATAAGTAATAGAGAAGAATATACTTAGTGTTTTGTGCCCATCTGCCTGATTGTTGTCAAACCTCTAGCCCCAAAAATATTGCAACCGATAAATGACAATTAGTTCCACATATATGTTTATGTACGTATAAACTGAGTGAATGAAAGCAGTTCGTGAATTCTGTACGCTAAGTAATATGTTCAATATATTATAATCTACAGTATATCATATCCTGCATGCAAGGAGTGTACATCTCTTCAAATTATTTAGTTACTATTGATTCTGTCGGGCCATCTTTATGTATTTATATGCACGCTAAAAAGGCAAATCAATTTCTAAAAAAATTAAGTAAGTTTTTTCTTTTGTTTTATGGTCAATTTAATACAAAAAAAAAATGTTCAAAACCGATTCGTATATTTATTTGAAAGACTCATTTAATTTATAAATTTTAACTAAATCAATAAAACGATCGGTGATAAAGATTTGGTGTTGCCATTTACGCACATCCATATATATTCTAATAAAATAGACAAATTTCCATTCTTTAAAACATTAAAACATTATGGATAATACAAATAATAAATAAATAATAAAAAGATGCAGTTAGCAGGGCTATGTAAAAATTAGCATTTTACTATACACATGCGCCCTGCATGAGTAATTATACGAGAATCCAGTATTCGTTCTAAAACAAATCCATTTTTATTACTAGTTTGCAGCAACGCAAATGTTTGTTATGTTGATTCCAAACATATAATTCTTCCACTATTTAAGAGGAATAAAGTCAAAATATCGCTTTAAGAAATTCGGATGAAAAAAAAATTTTTTTTTTAATACGATAATGAGAAAAAACAGTAAGCTTTCTTACTTTATCTTATCACAGAACAAGAATCGAATAATATCTGATTCATTACCTATGCGAATGAAAATATAAATAAATAATAAATAAAAACCTGTTGATGCTAAAACATTCATTCAAAGTAATATTTTTTGCATAATCTCTCTCTATTTCTCTCTTTCTGATCGTTTCTTGTATTCCTCTCGTACATAATACTCTTATTTCACTCTACTGCAATTGTATATTTCGTTTAAGTTAATGCTACTGCTTGAGGCACTTCTCTCTTTGATTTTATTTTATTAAGTCGTTTATTCTCTCTCGCTTTTCTTTTTGCCTTTCGTACACAACCGTAATTTAGTCTATTTGCTCTCGTTGTTATTTTCTATAGCTATTATTTTAATACTGTTTTTTTTGTTATGTTTATTTCAAATGCGTTTTCACACATTATTTTATGCATTTAAATATTGAACGCATATAGTTATGCATGAATTATAAGAGAAAAATTAGTATTAAAAGAAAAGTATCAATCACTTCTTCAAAAATGCTAAATAATTATTCTAATTTCAGTCTCTCCTACTACCTTGGATTTCTAATGCAACTTATTGGTTAAAGCCAAACAAGCACTTGCTTTATGCACTTGTATATGTCTGGTTGGCTATAAATAACATATAGAAAAACTGCCAACTGGCTAATTAAATAATTGATTTTCACTTTTTTCACTCTGCAATTTTGAGCTGACTCTGGTTATTTTACCAGTCAGAAATTTTATTTACACTTATTTCCTGTTTTTATATATGTATTAACGATGCTTTCTCAATTTATTTTATTCTTTTCAAAAATTTTCTAATTTCGATAGGATTGCAAATTTTCTTGAATTTTTTGCCAAATGCAATTGGTTAAAAAGTCATTAAGTAACTATGTTTGTTGATTGTTAGGTAGAAACATTGTAATATTTTTTTTTTAAATATATTGCAATATGCAATACGTTATACTAACGCGTTTTGTTACGGTTCGTCAGACATTTCGATCTGTACGTATAAACACATAATTTGCGACTGATTTACCTGGTAAAACTCTCACAACAATTTTTCTTTTTTCTTCAATATTTGTTATACTTCGTTCTCTTACAAGCCAAGACACCTGAAACCTAAACCTAAAGACATACACTAGCTTAACTAGAAGCTAAAAGCAAATATACTCCTCTTTCTTAATGTCCAAGATATCGTTAATATTTTACACACTAGCTCTGTGTACATTTAAATTCTTCGGTCTTTTCAACTCCATTCAGTTTTTTTAAACGATCGATACAATGGTGTTGAATTGTTACCAACTCTAAAAAATTAAATTTACTCTCTTTTTACTCTTCTGATTTTCTGATTATTAAAAAAAATATACAAACCTTACTACATTTACCCATTTTTGCGTATGATGGTTTGACTATCAATAAAAAAAAAAAGAAAAACATTTAAGACATCTGTTTCTATGAACGTATGGTTCTGAAAGTCTCCCATAGCGAAAATCACTTATAACCTTATAATGTATCCCTTGAGACCCAGTGAAAACATAGAATAGAAGATCACCCAATATATTCATTATTTCATGTTTTTTGGAAGGATAGCGGTAATCATTAGAAAACTTATATAAAAGTAGAAAATATAATTTAAGTCCGAAATAAAGTTGGATTGAACTTAGATGTATTAATATTTTTTTATTTTATTATTAGTATTATTTATTCTTTTTATGATTCTTTTTTTCGACACGCTTCTTCGTCTAAACTTAGCGGATTTTATGTTTTTTTATACTTACTCTCCAAAGAGTTCTTCTTCTTCGATTTTTTTACCATTTCCCTTTTATTCGGTTTATAGTATTAGCGTCACTCTTTATTGCCGATATCTGCTCCGCTCTCCGAGCGTTGTAACGATTTTGACTTCTCAACCTACATATCTTCCATCTTCGTACTGGCACTTATATGTTTATTTATTAAGCATATGCAATAACCAATAACCAATCCTCTGTGGCCAATTTACTTTTATTTAATAATTTAGGCATGAGCGACCCATACGTATCGGAACCTTCTTCTAATTTACAATTTGATTCTCTGCTGACCTTTTGTTACAACTGTATTTTTTCTGCTTATTCTTATGAATTTAATTGTGCCCTTTAATGCTTTTATTATCACTTCCTGCGGAGTAGCATGAAGTGTTTTTAAAAAAGTTTGTCACTACTGAAACTGAAAGATTGTTCAGAAGTTTTAAGTAACCGTTTACTTTCTTCAAAGGCTTAGAGACACGAATTTGCTCTCGGGTTTTATTAACAAGAATTTCCCTTCGAGAAAGTCTTTCAAAATTGAATTTCTACTTAACGGTACATAATTTACATTGTAACGATTTGAAACACAAGCGTATTGTAATCTTTTGTGGCAAAAGTAATTTCATCATAATCATCTCCATTGCTAAAATCCTCTTCTTCACTGTCTGCATGAAAATCTGGACCTTTCAATGATGCTTTGCGAATCACCGACAACTTGCCGCCACATCTTTCTAAAAGATTTGGTCCACAATCTGTTTTCTTTGCTTGATGAGAATCTCCCATGGTTCTATACATTGAACGGACCGCCAGTTCCACGGTTTCAATGTACGCACAGAAACTATATTAGAGTTATACTGGGTTATACGAGTTTTCGCTTTCGATTGAGGTCTTGTTCCACAACAGTGTATTCCTCGCAATTCGTCCTTGCCTTTGAGCGACACCAAACTTACTACTTTCTGCTTTTCATTCACGAAATCATCTGCACACTGATTAAAGGAGTTGCCCGATTTTCATTGCAACCCCTTTAGAGACATCAGTAAAGTAATCCAATAATCGGCACTTGAAACAACCCCCTCCCTCCCTCCACGCTCTTTCGTCCCTAAAGGTGCCATAAAAAACGTTTTGCCTCATCAGCGGTAACTAGTTGATTCTGCACATGAAGTGGTTTTTTGGTTGGAATCTGATCTAGACGTTATATAAAGTTTCAATGTTAATTAAAATGTAACCTTAAAATAACCAACCTAATTTGAGAAGAGGTGAAGAAGTCTCAGAACAATGCAAATTTTCTTCTGAAAAATATTAGTCTGTAATAAAGAAGAAAAATACAGAAAACAGCAAACAACTTAGTAGTTGAACTAACCTTTTATCACCTTTCCAATGAGTTTACCAACTAATTTGTATTTAAATCAATGTAAATTTTTTTTTTTTTTAGAGATCTTGACATTCTTTGGATGAGGCTCTTGTGATATGTGATTTATAAGTCCAGCTTATTAATATTTTGTATATTGAAGTGATTATATGTAGTTAGATAAGTTTGTAAACGTCAGCGGTTTTCTTTAATAACTGGGTGAGAATTGCAAGTTTTGGCTGGTTAAGAATAAATCTAAAAAAATTAAGAAATAAAAGGGAAGAGAAGGAAATTATCAATTGAACTCTTAAAAGGTTTTAGATATTAAAACGATATATTTGCATTTTTAATGAAGTAAGTTAATTCTTTGGTTCCTAAATAATTTAAATATATTAAATGGTTTTCTAATATTTCCAAATTTTAGACAATCAAAAATCAAATGTTTAGCCCATTCCTTAGTGTTAGACCTTTTACCTAACTAACCATTTCATACAAATTCGATGATTTTTATATAGATCTTATCATATGAATGTCTCCTTATGAGCATGTAGAGCATCTTAACTTCACAGGAGGATTAGAGATGTTCGTTTCTAACACGTGTGATTAAATAAACAACTAAACCATCTAGTAATGTGTATTGATTCTTTCGGAGTATATTTGGTCGTCGAAATTTCGTAATTAAGCTGTACTTCACAGAAATCAACTTTTTTGCTTAGAATAAAATCACACTGAATCGGCACATAGACCAAAAGAGAGTTTTCGGTGTAAGGATCACTTAACATTTCATAGATTTTAAATATATATTGAGTGTAGAGATCCTTTTTTAAATTAAGATAAGGCAGGTTTGTTGTTAGCGAAGATAATAAAAATTTTCTGACCATTTTTGTAGATCTATTTTTAACTGTGAATTTTCACGTTCTATTAGATTTGTGTTCAACAGTCCCATCAACGCCATATATAGTCTTTCCTGATCTTCATTATCTTACACACGATTTGTGAACATTTCTTTTCGTGGCAGCTATTCCAAATTCCTTGATGTTTCTGCGAAAGAAATACGACTTGTTTTGCTAGGGTTCCTCTAGATTTGCACAACCATAAGCGTGGCTGATGTCTGCAAAGAACATCTTTTTTCTTTGCTAACTGTTAATAGAGATATTTCGTTAACGCACGTGTTTGATATGCAAAAGAGCGGATTGGAATTATATCTTCAGCATTCAAGCGGTTTATGAACTTCTGCTTAGCTATGGAATCGATTATCTTTATAAAAACAGACATTGATGAAATAGATCTAAAATTGGTTAGAACGTAAGAAGTCTTAGCATACACACATGCGGAATAAATATAATCCTAATGCATCGCCAATCAGTTGGGATGATGTTACTTCTCTAACAATAATTGATGGAAGACAAAGAGATTAAGCGGCGCTTTGACCATGTCGTATTTTATATCGTATTTATCTCGTCACAGGCAGTTGGAGTGGATTTTTTTGATTGTAGAACGCACGCAAATTTATTTGACGAAAAAGGCATGTCGTGACCAATATTTGGAACAGATGGTATATCAATTTGATTACCAAACGGTACGTGACTCTTTAATATGTCTAATTACTTTTGATCTTTTCAATCACTCTATATCGGGAATTTAGCATTCTTTTAGTGTAGTTGGCAAGCTGGAACGAATGTCATTAATTATAAGAGCTCGGTGTTTGCTTTTGGCTCTTTTAATCGAGGATTTTCAGTTTCCCTGAACCTCCCTAAACTCGTTATAATTGTTTGGATGTCTGTTTACTTTTCTAACTGAGGCTTGATACCTGCGAAAGAGCACGGGTTCTGCCATGGTGTTGAATCAACACATTGAGGTTGTTCTAGCAGTTTTAATTTCGGACATAAAAGTTCTTTGTCACATTTGGATCTAATTTAACTTTGGACAGATCGTCAAGCAGACCTTTATGAAACATAAACGAACTTTTCTACAGAATCATGACTGGTTTGAAAATTTATAGGAATATGGGGTATTTAAGATCGACCATTGAAAAGATAAAACGAACGTGAGGTTAAGAACACTGCCATTGTTTAAATCGTCGAATCTGCTGACACCTATGATATTAACTAAGGTCTTTCGTTTGTTGGTAGTGGTAGAATCTGCACGGAAACAATGCCTGGTAATAACATTTTGTTCTCAGCCGAAGAAATCACAGTGTACTTGAATACCATCACGAAAAGTCTGAATAACTGATTTTAATGAATTAGTATTCTTGATAATCACTATATCAGAATTAGATTTATAAGGAACGCGTTTGAATCGGATTACTTTCTTAATCATAATGTTAATGTCACCATTACCATCTTTCCCATATTTGATGACTGCGGTATATTTGGGAATTTTGAAATCAGTGATTGACTGGAGAAGAAAATTTCGTTTGAATTCCCTGCAAGATATGCTTTTATTGGACATTGTTAATATATTTTACGTTTTCCGTTTAAGGACATAATTTTTTTTAACCACTATGAGTTTATCGCTCACAGGAGACACAATTTATTTCTGATGATCTATTATTACATTTATGAGCTTTTCCGCACTTTAGACACCCGGCTGCTCTGGCTTCATAGAATTTCACCATACGACCAAACCTGCCACATTTGAAGCATTGCTTTACAATCCGCATAAAAAGTCAACGGACAAAATGCATCGCCTTTCCTTTGAATCCACTCGTGCGTGTACAGTTTTCTTTATTATTCGGTTTGATGTCTGGGCTGAAGTCTGACTGTGAATCTATTCGTTAAGCCAGAGACAAGATGTTACGAACAATTTCGAATTTTTCAATAAAGTTTCTTGAAATATATGCTTTTCAATTGTTTCATTTAAAGTCATTGTTTTTAGTAAAATTCTCAGAGTTTGTCACTGAGTCAAAAATTGCTCTTCCATACTAATTACAAGATGACCTTTGATCCTTAACTCATCTCACAATTTATTTAGATTTTAGCGCTCTGGTAAAGAACTTTGGTTGTAATTTTGAGGCATGTTAGATTGGTCTTCGATAAAAGGTAAAAATTCATGCACTTGTTCTTTCACAATTGAAATAAAAATCATCTCCGCTTTGTTACTTAAATAACTTATACATATAAACAAAAACAAGCTTACTTATTTAACTTTTTCTTTCCCATCAAACCTCTTCCCCACAAAGCCTTTATACAAATCATCAGCGTCACATATTGCCTGATGTTTTTTAAACCTTTCATATAGAAAAGCTCCTGGGGAATTACTTGATAGTCCCTTTGATTTTATAACGGCTACTAGTAAACAAACTAAAAATTGTTTTATTACTTACATTACCATAGAATGTGTGTTAATCCGCAGCAATTGAATGTAAATATTCATCGCATTTCATTTTAAGATCTCACATATATTTTCTACAGTTTGACTTTTATTTAAATATTGATTGTTTTTGATATTTATATTTTGCAGTTTGTTTATAGTATGCCTATTTATCTCTTATTTTCGAGTTTATTAATGCAAAGCACATTGATAGTCATGGTTGCCATGACAAAACTTTTATGGAATGCCAACATTCTTAACTCTTAAATATCGCTGGTGTTGTTGATGGGAAATTTTTTAAATGGTTGCATCGTTACTATTATCGATATGTTTATTTGATAAGAAATATTATCGAGAATTCGATTTCAGTTCCATCCTTAACATAAAAAATTCATCAATATATCTGCATTCAGTTTATTTGGGAAGATTTTCTTAATTTTAGTTACAAAATAATTTATAAAGTGAGATTAAAAAAATCAATAATTCGATAAGACATTCATTAGTTGCAGACGTTTAAATTATTTTATTGAATTTAATATAACAATAAACTGCTTGAAAGTAGAACGCAGTAATCGTGTTACTTCAAAACGAGTAGTGGTCGCATCATCAAAAGTGACTAATTTTTCGCTTTCGCCCATTATTAATCCAGCGGTAATAGCGAACTTTCAATTTGTTGTTGTTAGCTAAAAGGAAAATTAAAAAAATGATTTAAAATTTCAATCATCTTTAATCTGTCTTTGTAGATTTGTTTGTTATTGCTAAGAAAGTGGAGTAAAAATGTCGGAAAAGAATATAAAAGCGGGTGCGCGTGTCGAGCTAACTGGCAGACAACTACAAGCTACTGTAGCCTACGTGGGTATGACCAGTTTTGCTGTTGGCAAGTGGGTGGGGGTGGTTTTAGACGAGCCTCAGGGCAGAAATAATGGTACTGTTAGGGGCCAATCGTACTTTGAGTGTGCGGACAACTACGGCATGTTTGTGAGACCCACTCAATTAAAGGTAATCAGTCCAGCCCCAGATAGTCGCAAGTCAGTCGAGGACGTCAGTTTAACAAGTGATGCTCCAAAGCATACTGCTCCCCAACCCACTAAAGCCAGGCTAAGCGGGTCAAGAGGTTCGCTTTCCTCCAGTCGTCAGTCACTGCTCGGCTCACGTACCCAAATCTCCACATCGTTGATAGAACGTAGCAGTAGTACCGCCAGCAGCGTTGGTCGTAAAACTTTACAACTGCCAGTGGCGACAAGTGGACTCACAAAAGATAATAATAACTCTGTCTCGAATACTTCTTTGGCTGCGGCCGCGTCCTTTGGTAATGAAACTAATACCAGCAATACCTCAAAACGTGCCTCTTTTGTAGAAACCGGCTTCTTGGAAATCCTAAAACCTCAATTTACTTCCTCACAACCCATACGTTCGCCTTCCTTTACTGCTCCCTCACCTGGTTTGGGTGGAGAGGAAAAGGCTGCAATAATTGAGCAAAAAAAGCAAATCGAGGACTTACAAATCCAAGTAACGGATTTGACTGAAAAGTTGGAAACCCTGAAACAACGACGTAATGAGGATAAGGAACGGTTACGTGAGTTCGATAAAATGAAAATTCAATTTGAACAATTGCAAGAATTTCGCACAAAGATCATGGCCGCTCAGGCGTCCTTACAGAAAGAGGTATTGCGTGCAAAACAAGAAACCAAAGATGCTATCGAAGCTAAAGAACGACATGCTCAAGAAATGGCTGAATTAGCTGATAATGTAGAACTTATCACTTTAGACAAGGAAATGGCTGAAGAAAAGGCAGACACTTTGCAACTGGAATTGGATGCAGCTAGAGAACGTATTGATGAATTGCAAGTAGATTTTGAAATTCTTCGATCGGAAATGCAAAACAAGGCGGAAAATTCTCTAAGTTCTATAAGTGCCGAGGGAGGCATTTCACCATATGAATTCAAACAAATGGAGCAACAAAATTTACGTTTAAAGGAAACATTGGTACGTCTGCGTGATCTGTCAGCTCACGATAAACACGATATACAGAAGCTTACAAAAGAACTGGAAATGAAGAGATCAGAAGTGGCTGAATTAGAAAGAACTAAAGAAAAATTATCAGCGAAAATTGATGAGCTCGAAGCCAACGTGGCTGACTTACAGGTAAACTAAGAAATATCAAGCACAAAGCAAAAATCAGTTCATTATGAATATTATTCAAAATTTTTATTTGACAAAGGAACAAGTTGATGCGGCTTTAGGTGCCGAGGAGATGGTTGAACAATTGGCTGAAAAGAAAATGGAGCTTGAAGATAGGGTAAAGTTACTGGAGGACGATATAGCAGAACTAGAAGCCCTTGAAGAAGTTCATGAGCAATTGGTTGAAAGTAATCACGATTTGGAATTGGACTTACGTGAAGAACTCGATAATGCTCACGCTTCTAAAAAAGAAGTACTTCGTGAACGAGACGCTGCTATCGAAACTATCTACGATCGCGAACAAACCATTGGTAAATTTCGTGAACTTGTGCAGAAACTTAGCGAAGAGAACAACGAGTTGAAAAGAGAAAAGGTTTCGGCGACAGCTGAACAAAAGTCTTTACAAGAGACACAGTTGAAGATTTCCAATGAAACAATAGACTATAAGCAAATATTTGCGGAATCGAAAGCGTATACCCGAGCTATCGACGTGCAGCTTCGACAAATTGAGTTGTCTCAAGCCAACGAACATGTGCAAATGCTTACGGCTTTCATGCCAGAATCATTCATGAGCCGTGGCGGTGATCACGACTCTGTTTTAGTGATTTTATTAATATCACGATTGGTATTTAAATGCGGTATTATCATTAGCCAAACGCGTGAGAGATTTCCGGCAGTGGAAAATCTCACTAAAGATTCTATTCTTCAAGATCATAAGGCTCAACAATTTGCCTTCAAATGCCGTCTTTTGCACTACGTGCACAATCTGCAATGTGCTTTGCATCAAATTTTGTACGGTTTAAATAGCTGTCAGCCGGAAACACTACTAAGGGCAGGAAACTCCTTGCCTGAAATGATAGCACAAGAAAAAATTGTTGATGGCATAATAGAATTATTGAAATCGAATCAACTGGATGAGAATTCTACTACTGATAATATTGAGAAATGTGTAGCTTTCTTTAATGCCATGAATTCTGTTCTATTGGCCGGTGAGGATTTACTTAATGAAACTGAAATGATTCGAGATTGTGTAGCTGCTTTGACATCAGCCTGTGACTCAATTTTAAACGACACTGCAGTTGCTAAGGCTATACTCAGAGTAGAGAGCGGCAGAAGTGATGCAGCTTTATTAGTGGAATTTTTAGCAGATAATGTGGAATCTATAAAGCAACAAGTTAAACTTATTAGAAGAAGACTTCCGCAAGACATGCAGATCATTAAATGCGGCATATCGGTACGCAGATTGGATGCCATGCGTCTATTGACACAAGCTTTAAGTCGCATTATGTCTGCGCTACATCAGGGCATTAAGCAGTCAATGGCTGTCATAGTGGCTAATATTGAAGGAGATACCGCTGCTGAGCATACTGTGGAATCGGCGAAATTCTGGCAACTGCTCTCACAAGCTTGTGAGAGAATTTACGAGCAAGATGATCGTGGGCCTTCACAAAACTTCAAGAGCGTTCTTGGTCAGGCTAACACAGACTTACAGCAAATTGCTCAATATTTACTAGACAAGGAATATGAAATCATGTCCAGTGCTAACCAACGTCAAGAGAAAGCACCGTCGCCCATACTGTTAAGAGCACAAATGATTAAAAAGCAATTAGAACAAAAAAATATCTTGGCAGCCACCTTGGAGAACCGAGAAGCTGATATTAAGCAATTGAAATTAGCGGCCAAAATGAAACAAAATGAACTTTCTGAAATGCAGATACGAAAGGATTTGGCTGAAAAGAAACTCTCCGTTCTTCAAGCTGAATTCGATCATACGGTTGAGAAGTGGAAACGTCGATGTGAAGAAGCCCTTGTCAAATTGGAACAGAAGGAAAAAGATTACGAAATGACTATGGATCATTTGCAAGATGACATTGAGGCTTTAGAGAATGAGAGGACAAACTTAAGGGAAAAGCTTAAACTCGTTACTGGCAAGAGAACTGATATTCCGTACATCAGTGCCACAACACCATCAAGTGTTGGGGGCCATACGTACAGCTCTGCAGGCGTTGGTGCCGCCCCTCTTATTGTCGAGGAGTTACAGTTGCTTAAACACGTTATTAATATTGAGCGATCTGAACGTCTACGTTTGCAAGCGCAACAAATTAAGGAAAAAATAAAGAAGTTCGACCCAATTTTTATCCCTCAACCAAAAGAAAGGCGTATTATGGAGTTAGAATCCGAGCTAACAAAAATGAAACATGCCTGGGCTTTATCATTGTTAAGAACGACACCAAAATCCTCAGGAACTCATGCAGCGAATGCAAAACCGCCGGTAGCACCACAACGCAAGCATGTACCGGTTCTTCCCAAAACCGAAATATCCAGCAGAGCTAATCAACTCGCTGCCGAGATTCTAAATGAATATTTACGTCGCAAACCGTATCGAGCGGCTGTTTGCCAGTTTGGCGCGTTTCCCACAGTGGAAGTAAAGCAAGTGTTACAGCTGTAAAACATATACATCTACCGTTTTTAACACTATTTTTACGTATGTATTAATATACAGGCGCAAATTTTTGAAAATTCCTTAAATTTTTCCTTAATTTATGCTCGACTAAAAAAAGATCTTTCATTAAAAGATAAAACCGAGTAATCCAAATTTAAAAGAAAAAGAAAATTCATTAAGGAACCAATTGCAAAGATATTATTCGGTGCATAATGTAAATACATCTAAAATCGTTGAGCACTCCTTTAAGCATATTCGGAAGTTTATTTTATTTTAAAGTTTTATGTTCATTAAGATATACTTTTGTGGTGATTAATACTTTTAGCTTAAAATTCAAATTATTAATATTTATAATGATTAATATTTTTTTTGTTACGCATTAAGTTATTAGTTTATATAATCAATTTCAATTTTGAGTTAACTTTTTTTTAAATTTTTTATAATATATTTTTTTTTGTGGACACGTGTTGGAAAAACATGTTTATTCTATTTGTTTCAAATACATATTACAAAGCAAATCAATTCGAATTTTAACGTTAATTTATTTTAATCAACAAATTATGAAAATTCAATAATGTCCTTGAATTATGTGGCCTGTATTAGCAAAGAGGTATCCTAATTTATTTTTATGAAAATACCACATGGTTTCTTACAGAATAGATATTTTCTCGTCTTGAATTTCAAATTAACTAAATAAAATCTCAAGTTAATTGAACAAAATTTCAATTTAACTTAAGGCGTATTTTTATATTTACTAACATGGCTTGCTATATAGTAGCTTTTCCATAACGTCCAAATAAGTAGCGAATATCCGAAAAGTTCGCATTAATTAGTTAATAAATCATAGTTAAACCTAAAACAATAAAAAAGAGAGTATGCAAAGTTTCAGTTAGGGAATCCAATATTACAGTAGTTTTAGAAATTGTGTTTCCAAAAGAAATCAAAAGTTAAGCTATAAAAATTGCTTCAATATATCGTGGGCAAAATTGGTATGGGCGACGGCATTAAGAGTACATACATTTCACCAGTGTTGCTTTTAGCCATGACTTTGGAGTTTTTGTCTTCATAAAATTATCAATGGCTGGCCACACTGTAAATATCGCACAAGGCACCTCATCATCTGTTGCATCTGAGATTTTTTGCACGCTTCAAAGAAAACTTTGTGCGAAATGGATCCAATGGGCCGTAAAAGCGGACACGAAGTTGCGATTGATTATTCATCAAATAAATAAAAATAAAAAGACCGAAGTAAATCAAATTTTATTAGAGGTACGACAACTTTTTGGAGGAAATATTGGATTAAATATTTTTTAGGAGTGTCAAGAGTAGAACTTTTTCTTTCTTCAAAGAAAAAGCTTATCCGTTTATTTGAGTCACTAAAACATATTTATTTTGTTTTGTAACTTCATACCGACACCTTGAGAGCTTGATTGATTGAATTGATACGTTAAGTATCGTCGAAATTTTTATTGTATATTCTATGAGTACTGAGCAGTCCACTCAGAATGCAGGAGTGTTTTCAGTATATTTCATACAACAGGCTGTCTTGTGACAGATTGAGCTATTTTCTATACTAATGTATGTGAAAGAACTTTCAATGTTTTTTGCCAAATTGCATCCAGATATTTTAATTTTTAAGACCGGGAAAATGGCTATCACTGGCATTAAGCGGATAAGCAGACAGGCAGATGGGCGGACATCTCTAAGTGTATTTTGAATTTGATACTGATCAAGAATATATCGACTTTATGAGGTTTGTGAAGCTTCTTAATGTCAAAAAAGGTTTTCACAAAAAATATAAATTCCAATACTCTATTATGTCGAGCGGCTTAGTTGATTCATTTCATTTTTGTATCGACGTTAAAGAATAGCTAGTTCAAAAAATTAGAACATTTTCATAGATTTGTCTGCTATGGTTTATGAGTAATAAGGAAGAAATCCAATTTTTTTTTCTTAAAAGCGGTTTTCTCAGTTAACGCTGTGCTCTGGGCATGCCTATCGACCGAATTGCATGGCGCACTTTCAAAATTAAGAACTTAAAATGTTTTTGCCAAACTTGAAGCCGTTATCTTGATTTTGACGGCGAGGATATTGCTTATGAACAAAACAATAGGCAGACGGACAGACAGATAGGCGAACGAACTTAAATGCTCAAATCAATTTTAAATTTAGTGCCGATCAAGAATATATCTATTTTGTGGGTTCGCTGAAGATTCCTTCTTGATGCTGCAAATAAAATGTCCGCCATCCTTCGGTGGTGGGTGTAAAAAGGTACACCAAGTGACTGTGTTCTTGACAAGGAGTTGAGATTCTTTTTCCAATTTTTAAATTTGTAGACATACGTGATACTCTCGATTGTAGTTTATAAATATGGACGTACTCTTTTTAAATTTTGGGAAAGAGAGAGCATTTGATTTTATCAATTTTTGTAATTTACATAATACAAGTTCATCTTGAATTCAACTGATAATACAGTTTTTGGAATTGCAATTATTTCTTGAATTTTTAAAGCATGAGAGTAGAAAGGCAGTGATAATTATGTTAGCAGCACAGTGCTCTCTGAGAGCAAGTTTTTTTAGGCATTAGTCTATCAAAACTACTTGATTTTATAATTACAAGGGTAATTAGAGTTTCAGCTACCAGCGATTGAATGCATTAGGTAAAATTAAAATAAAAAAAACAATCCTTAGTGATTCTGTTTCTAAAACCGAATTGAAGAGATTTTATATTTGTCTCTAAAGAAAACTGTCTAACTATTCGTTTACAAAGAAATCTTTGAGTCATCTTTACTTGTAGTTAACAAACATGAATAAAAGGAAAAATTCTGCCCTACGGAGCTTGTGTAATAATATCTATAAGACACAAAATAGAAGCGTTAATGACTATCAATCATCAGCTCGGATCTTTTGTTTCATTGCTGGTTTTTCATTTATTAATTTGTTTTCTCATTCACATTTTTCAGCTGCGATTACATCTGTGTTTGGTCTAGTCTTCATGTGTATATGGGTTCTGAAGGTTTACGAAACAGCGTCGTTATCGTGATGATGATGATGATCATCACTAATACCATTAAATACATAAATTTGAGTGTTACATACATATATGTTAATTACATAAATGTACATACGTTGGTAACTTTTGTTTAACTTCTTTGTAGGTTTTTTCGTTTTCAATTTTCTGTTAAACTTCTTTTATTGTTTTGTTATTGTAGTTCTTTTGCCGCGGTACGCAAGATAGGGTCTTAATTCACCTTCTTTTAATTACCCTTACAATTGCTCAAGTGGAACTAATGCATTAGAGTTGGACGAATGAATAATTTTTTTAATCACAATAATATACGGCTGTAAAACTTAACATTTCATTGATTGAAAACATTGGCACGAAATTTGTTACGCGATGTTAGGTCTATTTATTTATTTTTTTAAATTAAAAGCAAATTCGTCATATTTGGGGCGTACCGGCCCGGTTTTACATATCTCAGCATCATCATGTTTTTGTGAACATTTTCATAATAAATATCAATGTTTTTGTGATTTCCCGTGAGTTTCATTTTGATCAATGTATTTTAGTGTGATAAACCTTAGTGCTACCACCTTTAGTGTGGGCGAATTTTCCATGTTTTTCTCGGTGCAAGGAGACGGCACAAGATATCGCAATACTGCTGCTACTACACAATTTTCCAATTAAGACAATTAAAGCAGAATACTTTTATATAAAAAGGATATTCTAAGTTACGTGAACATGGAAGGTCTAGTTATAGCTACCCTTTTGCAAGCCCTAGAAGTTCGAGAAGTTCGATTAAATCGTGCATTTTCCACTTAACTGATATAGTTTTATTTATTTTATTTATATTAAGTTTATATTCTAATTTTTAAAAAACTTTTAGATCCCTTGAAACTCTTAGGAATCATTATATTCACACTGAAGCTATTTGTACCCTGATATTCTTCTCTTAGGTCTTTGCGCTGATTACGAATACATACATATGCTTAATTACTTTAATTAATTAATTAAGAATTAACTTTTTGATGCTGCTAACCAAGGCACAACAATATTATCGACTATGAACTTTTTCCTAATGTTCTTCAAAATTTCGTTCTTTTCGACAAACGTTTCATTTATAATATTCGTAGAAAGCTTATTTTAGGCTTTAACTTGAATTTCTGCAAGATCGCTTTCAATTAGGACCCAAGGAAACTAACAAAAACAAAGCTTAGTATACGATATGAGTGCATTAGCATATGTTTTTAATGAACAAGTATTGAATTTCGTTGGCAGCGAACGAAAGATACTTATTTATATACGCGTATGCATATAATAAGTAACTATTATACTAACTGCATATATAAATAAAGATTATTCAGCACTAACCAAAATTTGTAAACTTAAACATCAACTTGTATATCTTTTTCATCAACTGTTTGATAAAAAACCTAGGGCCGACTACAACTGCTGCTGCTGCCCAAAAACCACTAGTTTGGAACGTTCTTGAGCTGCGTAAGTGTAGAAAACATGTTTTTTGACCAGGTCTGTAGGTTTAAATTTTTCCTCACCGTAAGTATACATCGTACGCTGTGGTTATTGCTTGTATGTGTTGTTGTTCTTACATAACTAAACATGAATCTGTGCACGTTTTTTTCATTCCTTTGCTCAAAAGAAGCAATAATACAGACACACACACACACACACACACACATTTCTTCTTCTACTAATGTATCGACAATAATGTTTAATGTTGATGTTGCTGATAATCAATGACTCTCAAACAGAAAAGAGTTTATAACCAGTGATACAATAAAGAAAAGTCGACCAAGCGTAACGAGGAACAGGCGTTTATACATATGTGATGTATGAGGCCCCTGTGTAATAAGATATCGGTGTCAGTAGCAAGATGTATACATGATTATCTTATTGTGATTGCTAATAACAATGATGATGACGATGACGAATATTGTTAAGATTTTTTGTGTTTTTAGCTTTATATGAAAAAAAAAAAAAAAAAAAAAACCAGACCACACATTTGAACGCTGAAGATGTAATTCTTTTTTATTAATATAGACACAACATGAAAAAAAACAAAAAACAATATCTTGACCCAAAAAATATGCAACTATTGTAAATCTTTTATCTTTCGTACATAACATTACATCTTATCTATCACTACTAGCAAGCAAAAGGCATAGGATAACTTAATGTGAAAAGTTTCCTTCTCCTCAGTTTCATTAATATTTGATCTCATACCCACAATGGGTTATTAGCGATGTTTTTTTTTTTTTTTGCCCAAATATAGGGTCTACTCTTTCTGGCATTAATTAAGAAGCACCTTCAGGAACAACTTATTCCAAAAGATACATAGCACCACCATATTGATTTAACGTTCATACTAATTATACTGTAACAATTTCGTTAGTAATTTTTGGGTTCAAGTATAGAAAATATGAAAAGACAAACATAACGATTATTAAGCATCATTGGAGTGTTATATAGCATTTTCGGAAGAACGATTCAATAAAAATATATTATTTATACGCCTTTCGCTTCTTTAGTAAAGTAACTGCTAAATTGTTATGTAACTAAAACTAAATAAGAAAAATGGGATGTAAATTTTCATACTTTACATCAGTCATGATTAAGATATATTACACTTGTGTGCATGCATGCATGCCACATTCGGAGAGATTTGAGAAAGACCACCCACTTGTTTTATTATACCAATTCGATTGCAGGATGTCTGTCAGCTTGGTATCTGGTTGCGAACTTTAGTGTTCAATCTGCACATCATAACTTTTGAAATATTTTGACGAAAATTAATACACCTCGTCGCTAGACACAAACAGACTGGATCAGACCATGTTTGTGACTGCTATCCCCTTTCCATATAAACCTTCTTACAAAAAGAAGAGCTTTTATATGGCAGTAAGGATTGTGCTTGTGTGGAGTAGGTTTAACTAATTTATTTCATTTACTTGCCAAATTTATAAGCCAAAATTTAAAAACACTTAAAGCACAAATTTCAAATTGAAATATTACGCAAATAAAACAAAAAAAAAAAAACTTTAATATAACGACTAACGCATACACGTCGATGTAGTGTATTGTGTATATAACTCAAACACACACAAATAGGAACAATTTTAATGTACTTAACATGCAGTTTAGTAGAAAAACATGAATTGCTTTTGTCTTAACAGCAAGAAAATAACGAATTTTGTATAAAAAATTTTATTTTTGGCACATTTTAATATGAGATTAGTATTAGAAAAAAAAAAACAATATTTGCGGTCTACTTTATGTTTCGGAGCGAAATGAGAACAAATCTCTTTTTGCTTACTGATAGCGATCTAATATTTAAGCGATGGAGAGAAGAAGGATGAGAAATATTTATAATCACTCTAAACTAATTGAGAAATTTGTGTCGTGAAGTATGAGATGCAAAGTCAAATGAAAACTTGAGAAGAAAATATATTTATTATTCTGCTTTTCAGAATTGATATTTGCGAATTATATGAAGCTTTAGAGATTAAAATTTAATTTAGACATGACAGGCAAAGTGCGAATATTAAGGAGCTTGGATTTGATAGTACATAACCAATACGATATTAGGATTAAGCTAATAATAATATCATTAAGATTTTTTCAAAGACCCCTAAACGGATCGAAGAGCTCATAATTATATTTATATTGGCTGAGTTTTATAAAAATAAAGTACCTAGCAGACCGGTTAAGAACATTGAAGCTTATCTCATTCAGTAAGTTCGACGTATCAATAATGCAAAGAAACAAGCGGAGTCCAATCCAAACTCCTAATGACAAAACAACACGAATTACTTTTAAATGGATTCTACTGAATATACGTAACACATGTACGAAGGGGACTACGCGTAACTGAAGCATATTGAAATATCGGTCTCACCAAACTCATATATATCCTTTTTGTAAGTTGATGTGCTCACTAGATCAACTTTTAATAAAAGCGTAGTGCTGATCTAGCTTTATTTAAGGAGAACTCAATGTGCAAATTAAAACGAATAAAACCCCTAAATCAATGAACGAACCTATATTTTGTAATTTTTGTGAATCAATGACCTACTCAATAGTAAATGAATTCCTTCTTGAAAATGAGAGTCTTTTGCATTTTTTTTAAGCTTAATTTCATAAAATTTAACAAATACGATGTAACCGGACTATCTAAATCAGACTTAAGATAAAAGGAGTGTCATTCCAAATTAAACGAAGAAAACAGTTTAACGTCATTACGTACATTAAGATATGACTGAATTTAATCACCGAAGAGAGATCATTTAAGATAACATATAAGATAATTAGTAAGGATTCTAAGTGGTTGCTTTGTGGAATCCCTGATGTTACGGGAAATTTACTAGAGGCGAAGCGATTCAAAACAACTCTGAATGATCTATTATGAAGATAAGAATAGATAAAGTGCAGATAGAATAGAATAGATAAGAGCTTATGCTTTTCAATAAGTATAAAGAAAAAAGAGGAGAATAGAATTAAATGTTAATAAATAACTAATTCAAAAGCTTAACTAAAGTTTATGTGTAGAGAAAGCTTTGAAAATATGGCAAGTAAATTCTAAAAGGTTTGTAACGGTTGATTTTTCTTTTAGAAAGCTATGCTAAAAAGGAGAAATAAAAGATTTGATAACAAAAATTAATTGTTGGATAACAATTCGTTCAAACAATTTAGACCAGATACCTAACTAGGCGATGTCCTTACAGTTCTCAAAAAGATGCTTGTTTCCATATATGTAAAGTGGAGCAAGCAGTCTACTCTTCCAGCACAAAGAGAAAAGGAAATATTAAAAATCTTTGAGATAATACCACATAGCTCAACAAAGCATGAATTAAGTATACATGATTGGATGTCGTCAGTGCCTGGTGCACAAGTAAATTTTAATGACTTTAAGCGTTGTAATACATCGTTTTCAGAAATGATCAAATTCGGAATGGAAATAAAATTTATGGTTTGGTATGGGTAATTATTAGTCAAATTAAAAAGCGGTAAAAAAAGGAAAGCGGTAGAAAGTGTTGAGCAAAGAGATTTGAGATTTCGAGATCGCCACTCAAACTCAAAAACAAAGCTAAAATGTTAATTTCAGATATAAATCGCTTCGAATCGTAATTGCATTAATTAAAATTGGCCTCATTCTTGAATCAAACATAACTATCTGGTTTTCGTAAATTGGTAATCGTGAATTCTACAACCAAAAGACTCAATCGATTTTGCTGCATAGAACAGTTGACATATGTCGCAGTTAGTTCGTTTTTATTATTTTAATTGTGCGGATCGAAAAAAAAATGATTACGTAACGGTAGTGCTATCGATTACATCAAAACATAGATTATTTGTATAACGCAGAAAATAAATATTCTTGATCATTGTAAGACTAAAAAACGATGCAATTTAGGCGTTCCTTGTCAAGACTCACCAAATTTTGTCTCAAGAAAGTCTGTAAGGGTCAAGTAAGACAAAAAATAAATAAAAAATATAATTAAATTATAATTAAACTTTTAATCATTAGGCATCCGATTATTCTCTGCTTGCTGTATTAATGCACAATCTCTTCTCTCTTGACATCGAAATCGGCAATAACTAGCAAATAATAGCAATTTGTTCTTTAAAGTCGAGTGTTTGCTAGGTAATAATATAATCGTGATAACTTGGACTTTTTCTAATTAATTAATTTTCCAGAAGTTTCTAGTGTCTTTTTATAATAAGAAAATGGTTATAACATTGCAATTTACCATTCAGCGATTATTGAATATAAATGATTTTGTTGGCCCGCAATCAGAACATGTTGAGCGATATCTATACATTTTAGAACAGATTATTACTAACACGGGTTATGAATTGCCGGAAACTTTTCAAGTATTTGTAACAAATATGATCAATCGCCGTATCAATGTTTTGGTGGCTCGTTTGGTTTTAAATGAACTAGTCTTCCAATTGAGTCAAATTCCCGACAGAATAGCATGGGACTTGTGTAAGTTTACGTTGGTTAAACTTCAACCACGTATCATTTGTTTTGAGGAACATGTATGCGGTATACTTCAACATATGGCAAACATTTTGGAACGGTTTTATTTGTTTCGCGAAGCAGCCGAAACATTGCTGACTGTACCATTAGAAAGGGGTCATAGGCGGTACGCTGCTTCATATAAGTCTGATACATACGTGAAAATTTCACACCTCTTTTTGGAGGCTAACGATGTCAAAAAAGCTGAAACTTATATATCTCGGGCGACTCTTTTGCAGGCTGATATCACGGAGAAAGATTCGATCACTTTGTATAAAAAGTGTTACGCCCAGGTTTTGGATCGTACCCACAAATTTACCGAGGCTGCCCGACGTTACGCTGAATTATCTTCTGACGCCGACGAGTGTATGCATTTTCTAACAAAAGCTTTTATTTGCACGGTCTTATCCACGGCTGGTCAGCAACGATCTCGCATATTGGCTTTATTAGTTAGAGATAAACGAACGAAGCTTTTGCCAGGCAATGCTTTAATTGCGAAACTTTATTATAATGTTATTATAAAGCAGTCAGACCTGCGAGACTTTAAAGCTATGTTGCAGCCACATCAGAAATTCACCACACCGAACGGTGTTCCTTTTTTGGAACGTTCAATTTACGAACACAATTTGCTATCTGTTAGTAAAATTTATAATAACATATCATTTGTACAACTGGGTGTTCACCTTGAAACAACGCGCTATAATGCGGAAACCTTTGCCGCAGATATGATAAGAGATGGACGCCTAAATGCACACATTAATCAAATTGGTGATAGGTTGGAATTTAAAAACTATCAAGAAGTTTCACTGCTCGACACACGCATCGTATCTATTTGCAATCAATTATCCTCCATATTTAATAAAATTACAATTGAAAATCCTATATGGTTGACCCAAATTGAAGCAGAAAAGGAAACAGAAAACGAGAACAAATTTTAAGCTTCCAATGCTCGAATGAAATAAAGAAAATGTGGAGATTTATAAGAAATCTAATAAATAAAATTAATCTTATATGGAACTTCCATAAATGACTTATCATATACTAGGTAGAAAGGCGCTGATTTTCAATTCCAATTATAACAGGAGATTGAAGAGACTACTTAAGCTAAAGTTGAAATGATTCCTTCGATTGTTTCCAACCCGTCTCTTGTTTGAAATAACTGGATTTTGATAAAAGCTTTCCTGTCAAAGTATTATTGTTCTATTTTTTCTTTATAGGCTTACTCTGGTAAGGTATTTTTCTTTTACTCATTTTTATTACACACTGTTCTCGAAATTTCAAACCAATTCTGCTGAAGTGAGAATCTAAGCAGCCCCGTAAACGAAATCTTTAGAATCCCACTGAATTTTGTAGAAGCTCCGGTAGATTTCAAAATAACGACTTACAAGGTATCGAAAATTGTGATGTGCTTTGAAACAAATGTCTTCAAAGCAGAAACCTAGTCGTATATATTGGGTCAACTTAGCTAAGAAATCTATTAAAAATATCGTATAACTTGTGAAAGTCTCTGAGGTATCTTTTGATGAAATGCAAAGAAAACGACAAATTCCTCTGTTTTAACTTTCGTGTTAAAAATTTTACCTTATTTTACCTATATGCGGTTAAGCGTTAGGTTAGATTAGATTTATTTATTTCAGTTCGAAAATTTTTTAAGGCGTGGAATCAATAAAGCCGACAAGTTTTATAGTTTATCTAAGGAACCAGCGAATGAAATAACAGAAGCGGTTTGTTAGTGAGTATTTAAATAGGAAAGAAGAAGGAAAACATAGGTGATATTGTTGCTTCGATGTGCTATTTTTCTATTCTCTATTTTTCTTCAATTTTATTTGCCTCTTTATGAGAACGATTATGCTATTATATTGTTTTGTTGTTTCGTACTCGTAAGGACAAAGAATTGATAATTACGTAATAGTTGATATTTTAAGGCAAAAATTTTCGATTACATTTTTTAGTTAAAATATCAGAAAAATGGTTATATCCCTTTATACAACTCTGTTCCCGTTATTAGACTTAAACAAATTTATTAGGACAGAACATCAACATGCTGATCAGCATTATGTGCTTTTCGAAGAAATTTGTACTAATACTGGAAGTGTTTTTGGATACTTCTCAAATATTTATAGAATTTATAACGAAATCGATTATCAATTTGGGATCAGCTCGTGCAAAATTAGGTGAAGCTATTCCGAAATTGATGGCATCCCCTTATCCAGTATTCATCACGTTCTACAAGTTCACTCTGAACCGATTAGAAATTCGTATGATGTCATTTGAAGAGCATGCATCAGATATACGTCAACATATGGTAAACATTTTGGAAAGTGGCTAATAGTTGCGCGAGGCAGCTAAGGTCTTATTATCCATATCATTGGATATATGATTTATATACAATATTATTATATAGTTTAATACATATTTGAACATTGGGTGTCATTTTTTGTTTGCGGGGGATCTAAAGGCAGCTAACCTTTACATAACTCGTGCTTCTCTAATATACGTAACAATATCTGATCAGCGGCCAAGATTTCGTTATACAATGTGTAAGGCATATGTCTTGGAACAGTATATTGGATTGTCCCGTTTAGCTTAGCTTTCACTTGAAGGCAGTATCTTTACTTTGAGAAAAGTTTTTATTATCAGTATTTTATTTATGCCTGGTCAACAGCGCTCGCGCTTGTTGGCTGTGTTGTTTAAAGATGAACGTTCTAAGCCTTTGTCACGCAATCATATAATCGAAAAATGCACTCCAACCCAATTTCAATCTATGATAAAAATCGATCTAAAATAACTTGAGATTTACACTTTTTACAATGGTATTAGTTTATATATATTTTAGTTTAATTTTTGGACGAAAAATTCTATTACAAAAATGAAAATTAATTAGAAGATGGACAGCAATGATTTCCATGTCTGAGAAGTTAATATCGGGAAGATGATAAACTCGTTCCTCAGTCGTTAATGACGGAAATCTGTAATTAGTTCATAATTCTCCTTGAATGGTTTACAATTCTATCCCAAAGTTTATCACTTTACAGGTATGTGTGAATTTTGAATACAAAAAAATAATAAAATATTGAATGGTATTCGAGTTGCTTCAAATTGAGAAATATATCCAAATTATTAGCAATTTCTTTAATGTCCCAGTCAGTGAAATATTACTTGCAATCAAAAGCAAAATATAGCGAATAGTAAAGTATTTGCTTAGACTGAAATCGTCCAAATCAATTTTTAATTGTTTTAAGAATAGAATCGTGATTCAAATGAATGTCCTCGTTACATTTTCTATGATGGAAATGTTTCTTTCCGATTTCATATTTAAATATTAATTCTGCACTTAATTTAATATTTTTAAACTCATTTTGGCCCATTTAGATTACTTTTAATTAAATACTTTAATTAAATATTTTAATTAAAAGTGCATCTTTTAATTATATTTTCACGGATAAATCCTTTTTAGGCCTCTAATGTATATTTCTGGGTAGCACGACAACTCTATGATACATTCTCTTAAGCTACTCGGGGTTTTTTATAAATATAACCGAGACGAGAAAAGATCACTAGCGAGAATATGTAATATAAGTAAAACCTTTTGTAAAATAAAATAAAATTTTACGGATATTGTGTACTGTATTTTGTTCGGCAAAGTTCCGTAAAGTTCTTTAAAATTCTTAGTTTTAGGATGATTGCGTTCAGTTGTTTTTGCCTGATATGTTTGTAATAAATACGTCCTCCCCCTCTCTCTCTCTCTCCATATCTTTAGCTCTTTCTTTTTTCTTCTTCTTTTTTTTCTAGTTCTTCTTCTTTCTTTTTCTCTCTCAGTTCTTTAAACTAAAAAGAACTCGACGTGTATGTATGTCCGAACGTTCACTTTCAGTCTCTTTGTTTCTACTTAATGCTCTCCAACGAAATCCGTTAACTAAAATAAATACATATCGTTATTTGATTGGTAGTATTAAACAGCTAAAAACAGCAACAAACAATAAGTTGTTGTGAAGTTTGATGCGAAATTATAACACTTATCCGTGAAAGATAAATTTTATAAAAATATATAAAAAATTTCTAAATATTAAAAAATAAAACAATAGAAAACCAAATAAATTATAAAGAAAAGATATGAACAAAAAAAAAGAACTAGAAAACTCGCTTCTCTTCAATTTTTTCCAATAAATAAATAAAAGTTAGAACAATAAAAAATAACCCTAACACACAGGTTATAGCCTTAGTAAGCTATAATATTAATGCTCTGATGTTCTCTTTTAATATTTTGTACTGATTGTTTGGAGCTTAATGTGATGGGCTTTAATTCTTTATTTTCTTCATTGTTTCGTTTTTAAGTTAAATACAGTGTAAATATTTCAATTTATTTCAATTTGCCAATCAATAATGGCCTGTTTTAGGAAAGGCGATTTCAAATTTCGTAGGCTATGTATATTATGTTATGTTGGTACACGTCTCTCTTTTGTCGTCAGATATAAAGTTTAAACATGTCCTTGATGTGATGTTTTGTGATCTTTTGCTATCCAAAAAAATAGATCGAAAAATCTGTATTAAATTTTGTCTGCAAAAGTATTTCAACTCACTTAAAATATCGACTGTGGCATTTGACGGGTCTAATTTGAACAAAAAAAAAATGTTTATAAGTGGTATCCGCTCTTCACATAACGCCGATGAAAACGTTTAAGCAGTGAAGAAAATTATTACGGAGAATCGTCGAATCACTATTAGAGAAGTCACTGGAGATGTCGTCATATTAACTGGCTCATGTTATGCAATTTTTTCAGATGGCAACAGCCATATTAATCACGTGACTCAAACCCCTGCAACTTTTTGATTTGCCCAAAACTGAAAAGACCTATGAAAGAAGGGAATTTTCCTACGAATTAAAGACCAAATCGCTGCAAGAACTCAAAGCGAACAGCTCAAGGAGCGCATATTCGAAATGTTTCGAGTATTGGAAAAAGCGGTTGAAAAGGTGTATTATATTTAAGGGAAATTACTTTAATGGAGATAAAATAGATATTGATGAATAAATAAATTATTTTCGAGAAAATTTAGAAGTCCCGCTTTTATTTGAACACAACACTCGTATATTTCATTGTTAAAACGCATGTTAATTGTATAGCATACACATATACGTTAAACGTATTGATAAAGCTAATATATCTTCGAATACTGAGTAGTAGGAAAATAAAGAGTAAAACTTAGCCATATACGTAAAGCACGATGGTTGACTTGGTAACTTGTGTTTAGGCCGTTCAGTCTTAACTGAACATTCGCTGCGGTAACTTGTTTATATAAACTCGCGATAACGTTCTATAAAGTATATGTATGTATATATGCATATATATATATACGTATACGTATAGTGTATATAATATATTTGTGTGTGTGCGTGTATGTCTGCTCGTGTGAATGTACACATATGCTATCTCTTTTACTGCATTTTTTTTCATTTGACTGATGATAGAATAAAACGGGCATCAAAAAATAATAATAATAATAACAACGACAATTAAAATAAAAAGAAAAACGGAGTACAAGAAATGAAATGCATTGCAGATGGAACGACGGAAGTGCATGCACTAAACAAGTGTGCAAATAGAACACGAGCGTAATTTATATTGAAAGTTTGTTTAAGCTTATGTGTATAGGAGATATAAATATTCTTTTAACTTAAAAGCCAAGAACAGAAGAAACGATTGGTTACTTTCGCGTAAAAACGTTTAAGAGACAACGAAAAGTTAATTTCTCCGTTGGTCTGCTTGAGTATAAAAAAATATAAAAAAAAGGAAAAGAAAATAATATAATAATAAATTCAGTAACGACTTTCCTTCTTACACTTGTAACTAAGATTAGAACAAAATATCATGTAAAAGAAATTAAAAAAATTTTTTTCCGTTCCGTGTATACTGTTTGTTTTGTTCCGTGTATACTGTTTGTTTTCCATGAAAATATTCAAATGGTTTAGAAAAACCAAAAATAATAAAAATAATAAAAGATTACAAAATTTTGTTATATCAATATTTGCATTAAACGCGCACAGTGCTACATCATTAAAAGTTAGCATATATTGACATAACAAAGAAACAAATAAATACAAATTTTTAAATACGTTTCTGGCGCGGAAATTTATGAGAAAAAAGAAATTAAAAGAAGTTTTCGGAAAACACAAAATAAATATAAACATATATATGACATATGTATGTAGGCAGACACATGGACACACACGCACAGAGACACACACACACACACACACACACGCAAATATGCGAGTGTGGGTGCGCGCCTTCGCTTACATACACGTACGCACACACATATAAATATATATGAATACGTGCGTGCGTGTATATAAGCTTTATATATATATATATATATATATTTATATATATATATATTTATATATATATATATTTATATATGTATATATATATACATATAGATATATGCGTGCGTGCGTGCGTATATATATCGAATTTGATGTTGTAAAGTAGAGTATAAATTGCCGTTACAGCTGAACCAACAAACCGTGAAGTGAGCAAAGATAATTTCTTTCATTTATTGCAATATGTTTTTTTTTTTTGCTTTATTTTTGCTTTACTAAAATCTAAAAAAAAAGAAGCTTTTAAAAATAATTTATTTACAAAACATTGGTATTTAATAAATTTGAATTTTGTAAATACCAAGTCATCTCATTCATATGATGTGATTTCTCGTAGCGGTAATGCAAGTTATACACTATCCGCTTAAGTACAGTACTTGTGTAGCTATACATGTACACACATATACACATGCATACATAGACAAGAGAAAATATTCTTATAATACAGCTTAAGTTTTTTTTTTTTTAAAGACTTTATCATTTTGTTCATCCTGCCGAAAATTTTTTTAAGTCTCAAAAAAAAAAAAAAAATATCAAGGATATTCTTCATGAAAAGATATAAGAGAAAAAAAGTGTTTAAATGTTTAAAAGTATCCGTTACTCAATACGAAAATAATTTTAACTAACCATATTTTAACCACACATTTTTGACCTGAGTTTACGTGACCCTGTAAAACATGATTACTTGATTTTGGTGTAAATTTCACCTCTGTATGTTAAACATATGTGTGCATAATAAAGTGTAGTGTTTGCAATTTATTACGTTCTTCTACACTATATGTATATAAAGAACTTCGTTATATTAAATTTTTTTCTTATTAACAAATTTAGTTGTGTGCGCTCATTTCTGTTTTGTATATCAAAGCATTGCTCTTTTGCATGTCATGTAAATATTAACATATTTAAGTATAAATACTTATCCTTCAAGGAAAAAATTCTAAATGATTACGATTTGTTTTCAATTCTATAGTAATGATAAGACTAAGGATGGCGTAACTCTTAAACTCTTGACGATATTAAAATTTAAAATTTTGAAGACCTATTTTGGCTGCATAAAAATAATAAGAAAACTATATTCAAAATTTAAGGAAAATTTTAAAAATCAATTCAATCTCTGCCTTAATGAGTGAATCAATCATTTCAATTTTGATTTGCAAAAATAAAATAAAATTTTGAATTGATATGTACAATTTTAAATTATAGGTTTAGCATTGAAAGCACCGTTGTGATTTCTTAAAATGTTGATATAATTAAAAAAATTTACGATTTGACGATTACATTTCCAAATTTTAGATCCGATTTTTAGAGAACATCTTCAATATTGAAACAATGCGAAACGGCCGAAGTAATGCTTATCGTATACTTTGTTTCACTAACACATAGCGTGACGCATTCTATTCCTTAGAAAGGCCATTGTGTGTACAATTTATCGAAATGACTTATGCTGATACGTTAAACCAAAGATAGTGCTATCCCATCGAGCGGTTGTACAATTCTCTTATACGATATTGTGTAGGTTACGAGTTTTCGTGGAAAGGTCTGAAATGATGTACATCTTGGATCGTTACCGTATAAAGTACGATAATGAAAAACGCTTGAATTTTTATTTAATAATTATCTCGTAAAACCCTCTGGCAATTTTTTATTTGTTGTATGTATGTATGTATGCTTTCAAATTTTATGTACTTCGAGAGATCACTTCAATATTTCACTTTCGGATCTTAGGTAAATGCTTCTCATTAGCAAATCAGTTATACTTGTTTATTTTTGATTCTTATGTGAACAGTTAATTGTCTACTTTTTTTGGCATTTTAATCATTCATTCACTGCCTCGCTCTGTAGTTTCTTTGCTAAATTTTTCACACTAACTGGAGATGTTCATTCAGCATGTCGAACTTTATATATAATCTAATCAGTTTTAGTCATCATTCGATTATATATCTTTGATGATATTGCGACGGATCATGTCTATTTCTTTAAGTCAGACCAGGAGCTATTGTTTATATTTCTGATATACTTCTTGTTTGACTTGATTAGCGCCTCAATTTTAGCAGTTCGATTTTTTTTTAAATCTGACAAGTGCTCAACTTATACAAAGATCACTCCGTTTGTGGATATTAGTTTACTAAGCACAAAATAGACCCATATTCATCTTTATTATGCATAGTTTCGTCTTGCATCTATCTAAATTTACTATAAATTGTATGAAACGAAAATAAAGTGTTTGGTTAATTTTTAGATTAACGTCTAAGTTGGATTTATAAACTGTTAAACGACATCGAAAAAAGGAATCCAAACTATATTGTTCCAATGCAATATCATGCGTTATCGTGTAATTGTTTAATATTTTCATCATCAAACATCGTTAAACAACGTCATATATACCAGCATGCCTGAATATAATTCATAACTACTGACACAATCTAATGAAAATTGTTATCATCATTTTTTTTTTTCATTTACATAAATAAACGTAATCTTCTAAGGAGAGAACGCAAAAGAAAATCGTAGACGGTAACGTCAACATTTGCAAAATCTAACCCTTAATATATCGGTAATAAATAAAACATATCATCGGAAAAAAAATGCATAAAATTCAACTAAATCATAATATTAATAATAATAGTAAATTAAAAACTGCATTTAATTACAATAAACAGAAAACGATAACAAACTCTAACAACGCTACCAATGTTAATGATCTGCACAGACCATTGCAGCAACAAAACCGACCGCAGCAACATTATCATAATTTTAATAGCAATAACAATAGCAACACCGGTGTCGCTTCAATTGATTTAGAGCAATATATTGAAGCGATGGAGGCACGTACAACGGCTAGTGAACGTACACCGGAAACCGATGTCTGGACTCAGTTGCAACAAAAAGAATCGGATATTTTACTGGCTGCCGAACTGGGAAAGGCTTTACTAGAAAAAAATGAAGAGCTTGTTAAGCAGCAAGAGAAACTAATTGAAGATTATTCAGCGAAAATTGAGGTGAGTAAAAATAAAAGAGACAGAAAAAAGTTATTGGGTTTTTTTTTTCTTTTTACGTTTTGCAAACATTTCTTATGTTAGCAATGAGTTAATTGAAATGAAAAATGAAAAAGAGAAATATTAATATTAAAGGTAACGGCGGGATAAATTTTCTTATACTACGTGTGTATGCGTGTTGTCCACAAATGCTTAATGTACTATTCAGTCAAGTTATTGACTTGCTTGGAGGCCATTGAGGCCATTATTATATTATGTTAAACTTCTAAAGGTATTACTGAAGAAAACTTTACTTTAAAACATCCTTGAATTTAAAAAAAATTTAATTAGATAAAAACATTTTTTACGTTTATTGATATGTACGTGATGTATACTTGAGCATAGCCAATTAATACTGTATGTAACGTGTGGGGAATTTATAATGTTTCTGTGAAAAGAGATAAAAAACAAAAATAAAAGCTACGAAAACGAAAGATAAATATTTGCATTTGTAACTGGATAATAAAAAAAAAACCAAAAAACAAAAAAAAAGTTCAAGGCCACATATACACTTATAAACTATGGCATATTTCTCCCTCTCTCTCTCTCTGTTTTTCTCTCTATTTTTTCAATAAATATAACCAACCGAACTATGAATAACTAAAAAGTTTTTGTTTTTTAAATTTCGAACTTGATTTAACAAAAAAAAAAGTAACAAAATATCTGTTTTACTATAATACCCATAATTAATATATTTATAAACATATGTTGACGACAAGTACTTTTCTTTAATAATATAGACACAGATGATTAGTAACCCAAGCGTATATATGAGAGAAACCAGAGCTCATGAATTTTTTTCTTTAACAATGGAAGCTTTTTCAGTTGTTTGTTTTAACATGCTTTACAATGAGATTGATGTAAAAGAAAGTAAAACGTATCGCTTCTTCCCCATAACGCCGTTCCCCGAATAGCGTTTTCAATTCCAAAGTTAATTCTTCAGTTTAATGAAATATTGAAATTTTAGAAATCATTCAGTTGGCTTCTTTTTACAATTCTTTGAATTTGTCTCAAGAATAGTCGGGTATTCGAATACGATAGTGATTGTGATTGAGTTTAGTGGTCTGAGTTTGCTTGTTAAAAAACCATTACTAACTAATGCCCCACGTTACCGAAATCATTCAGTATGTGTCGGTAATTAATAAAGATATTAATATAAATGTGCTCTTCTTTGCTAACATTGATTTTGCGATAAAAATCGACACAATTTCAAAGAAATTCTTCTCATTTCAAGTATCTTCGCTTAAAGCACGAGCACGAAATATATTTCGATTTCTCGATATTCATTGCAGAAATGGATTCGAAATCGAAATTTCGAAACAGGTCGTAGGCTGACTGATAGATGGCGCAACTAGTATTATTAAATCGATATGATCTTTAGTTAGCCCTAACCTTCAAAAGCCACGTGCATAAATTTGATAGCTGTTGCGCTATTAGTATGTAAGTTACAGCATTTTTAGCCAAGCAACTTTTGTTAGTTTGAAAAAATGGATAAAAAGGAATTTCGTGAGTTAATATAAAAAACCGAAAAATATGAAAAAAAATACTATTGAAGCCAAGGCTTGCCTTGATAAACATTATTCGGATTTTGCACCAGGAAAATCAACTGTAGAGAATTGGTTTGTTAAATTTAAACGAGACGAAATGAACACCGAGGACGATGCACGCAGTCGACGCCCCAAAGAGGCTGTTACCGACGAAAACATCGAATAAGTCCATAAAATAATTTCGGATAACCGTAAAGCGAAGCTGATTGAGATAGTTGAGATCCTAAAGATATCGAAGGAACGTGTTGGACATTGCGTGAATTAACATTTGGATATGCGAAAGCTCTGTTCAAAGTGATTGCCGCAGCGAGTTCACAATCGACCAAAAACAACAACGAATTGATGATTCTAAGCAGCGTTTGGACCTGTTCAATCGTAATAAATCCGAATTTTTGAGTAGATATGTGACAATGGATGTAACATGTCTCCATCATTTCACACCGGAGTCTAATCGATAATCAGCCGAGTGGACTGCACGTGATGATCCGACTCCAAAGGGTGGAAAGACGCAAAAATCGGCTGACAAGGTTAAGGCATCAATATTTTGGGATACGCATGGTATAGTATTCATTGACTAACTTAAAATGGGCGAACCATAAACACCGACTATTACGTAGCGTTATTGGAGCGTTTGAAAAACAACATCGCGGAAAAACGGCCACATTTGAAGAAGAACAAAGTGCTGTTTCATCAAGACAATGCACCGTGCCACAAATCACTGAAAACGATAGCAAAATTGCATGAATTGGGCTTCAAATTGCTTCCGCATCGACCGTATTCTCCAGATCTGGCCCCTTGCGACTTTTTCCTGTTTTGAGACGTCAAGAGGATGCTCGCTGGACAGAAACTTCGCGCCAAAAATTTGCTTCACTAAAAATGCTATAACTCACATACTAATAGTGCAACAGTTCTCAATTTTATACACGCGACTTTTGAAGGTTAAGGCTAACAAAAAATCATATGAATTGAATACTAGTAGCGTCATTTATGTGTCAGCCTACCAACTTTTTAGCCCATCTATTATTATTTCGTGAATTAATTCTAGAGAAGCTTATCATTAGATTTAGGCTACAAAAAAATTTTATATTATCTCATCATATTGAACTCATCAGTTCATTTTCACACAGTACGTACATCCAATGAATTGCTGTCATTTGATTAAACAGATTTTTCGTGTACCGAATATAAAGTGCAGATGCAAAATGACAAGTATTTGGGTTTAAATTGCGCAAATATTGGTAACACGAAACTGATGTCATTTAAAGTTCTTATCTAAAGAAAGGAAAATTCCAAGAGATTTTTTGAATAGCTTTGTATTTATGACTATTAGGCACGTAAATTGATAAATTCATATTGTCTTTGTGGGTCGGAACACGTAAGAAATAAGTAAACTTTCATAAAGAAGATGTATAAAAACCATTTAAAAACCATTTAGCAAAAAAAATTTTTAAAAAGATATGATTTGACCCTTAAGAAAAATGAATATTCGAAACCAAAAAAATTAAAATTTCATTTTCTTAAGAAGGTTTTAACAACTAATCGCTACACTGTTGTTAAAATATCATTTCGAATAATATTACAATAGTAGAGATCCCATTACAAGTCCTCTTCTATTGATGCACCATGCAACGCTAAGGTTTTCAATTTCGAGTATAAGAGCGAAAATATGTTACGTGAGTTCACCTTCATCCTTTGGCTAACATTTAGAATGTTCTAAACACAATTCAGTTCTAAAACGTCAAATACAAATGCAACTGCCATTGCAAAAGTAAAGAGAATTACTACTACGAACCACCGCAATCTCGATTAGTCCTTTATTAGGCTTTCTAACTGAGCTAATTACTAAAAATTACAAATTGTAGTATATGTGTGTGTCATCTTTTTCATGAGGAACGACAACATTTATCGATACATGTTATAAAATCTTATATGAATAAAGTATGACAGAACGCAAAGTGTTAATCGATAAAATGCGCTCGCTGATGTGTGTGTGTGTGTATTTTTATAGATATCTGTTTTTCTTTAGTTAGCCTCACACACACACAATGTATATAAGTAAAAGTTGTCATCAATTAACTTCGAAAGACAAACGCTCGCCACCTGCAGCCACCTAACATTAAGCTGATCTAATGTTGTGTATTATATTTGTGTAAATATAAATATGCATTATATCCATTATAGCAATATGAGTCAGTAACATAAAAAGCGAAAATTATTAAGTTATTAGAAAAACTATGGCGTACTTTAGCATAATTTAGAATTAACGTAATAGTTGCTGTCTGATTTGGATTTCTCTTGTAAGATATATAAGAAATAATTTGATGCGTTGATTGTATGAATGGAATGAATGATATAATCAAAATTTGGAACCAAATACTTCTCAATAATTTGTAAGGACCCTTTGAAATGAAATAATAAAAATAACTCCGATTACTATAATATTATAAAATAGTACGAAAAATTCATTGTTTTAAATTAGGCGCTTCTTTCGTATTTAACCCTAATCGATTGGATTGCGTGATTATGTGCATCACTTATGTGCTAACCTTTCATCTAACATAAAGTTCGGATTTATTTTAATAAAAAGCATGGCCTAACTGATTTCTTTAAAAAGCGAATAAGATTTTTAGTTTTCTTACTGAACTGTGCGTTTACCTTATGAATCTTCGATGTGTATCACAAGAATAGAATCTTCAGCACCACTAGCGGTTATACGACACTAACATTAATTTAAAATTACCGTTCACTCGATTTCTACGATGATAAAATGCATGGTGAGATGAATTGACGGCTCGAGGTGAAAGCCTTAAGAAAGAATATTATTTGTGCATTATTTTTCGTTTGCGTGAACCTATTCGCCAAAATTATGGCAAACAGATCTTAAATTATGATTAACACAATGCACCATCTCGCATGCCATGTGTATTTAACAAGAAATTCAATTCACATTGTTCCACAACTATATTATTTGCTTTAGTTCTGGTCGAGTTCAGGGTATTCCTGATATAAAAAATTCAAAAAATTTTCAGAACAAAGATTTAGGGTAGATAAAATCGAATTAAGAAATTTTTAAAAACCATTCCGGAAATCGATTTTCAAATCTATTTCGAAGACTAGAATAAAGATTAGTGTGAATGTATACGGTTTAAAGGGAATGAAATATATTATTTTGGGAAATTAAAATGTTTGGTTTTTTTTTGTTTAAAAAACCTTACGCATTTTTGATCCTAAGATTATAAAAGTTCTTCTAATCTAATCTAGTCTTTAAATTCTTGATATATTGAAGTATTGCTCTTCCTCTTGTCTACGTAAGTTCAACTCTTCGCCATAAGACAATGCAAAGCAACAACGTTAGCCTTACATTGATATAAAATTAAGTCACCAAATGTGTTCGTGTTTCACCGACCGCTTAGTTCTATTTTTTTTTTTTTGTGTACGAATATAGGCGACGGAATGGGGATTAGCTTTTTCTACTTAGTCAGCATCGCTTCTCATATGAAAATAATATTTTTAATAAACTCAAAGAAAAGCACTGAAATAATATATAAATATTAACTTAAGACAGCGCATTTGCGGTGCGAATGGGTCTGCTTCTAATATTAAAAAGGAACATCAATGTGTTTTTATCTTACTTAACGTTTATCTCATCTATATATGATAGGAATACTTAAATCTTATGCCCTGTGTTTTGCAATTATTCTTTTCTGATGTAATCTGATGTAATCACACTAAGAGCGCAGTGTAAACAATTTCATATGAAATGTGGCATTTTTTTATTAAAAGAATTCGGCCATTATAACACACAAAAACAGGGTCCAAACGTGCACTGAATTTATATTCTTTGTTTCATTCAAAATAAAGTGAAAAAAGACGAAAGTTAAGCAATAATAATTGGGATGAAAAGTTCGTAGGCTGACACATAGATTTCGCTACTAGTATTATTAAATCCATATGATTTTTAGTTAGCCCTAACCTTCTAAAGACACGTGTATCAATTTGACATCTGTTGCACTATTAGTATGTAAGTTACAGCATTTTTAGTAAAGCAACTTTTGTTAGTTTGAAAAAATGGATAAAAAGGAATTTCGTGTGTTAATAAAAAAAACATGAAAAATACTAAAAAAATACTGTTGAAGCCAAGGCTTGGCTTGATAAACATTGTTTGGACTTTGCACCAGGACAATCAACTGTAGAGAATTGGTTTGCTAAATTTAAACAAGACGAAATCAACACCGAGGACGATGCACGCAGTCGGCGCCCCAAAGAGGCTGTTACCGACGAAAACATCAAAAAAGTCCACAAAATAATTTCGGATAATCGTTAGGTGAAGTTAATTGAGATAGCTGAGACCCTAAAGATATCGAAGGAACGTGTTGGACATTTCGTGAATGAACATTTGGATATGCGAAAGCTCTGTTCAAAGTGGGTGCCGCGCGAGCTGTCAATCGACCAAAAACAACAACGAATTGATGATTCTAAGCAGTGTTTGGAGCTGTTCAACCAAATTTTTGCGTTGATATGTGATAATGGATGAAACACAGCTCCATCATTTCACATCGGAGTCCAATCGACAGTCAGTCGAGTGGACTGCAAGCGTATTTTTGAGGCTAAAGACAAATCGTACTATAAAAATGGTATCGAAAAATTGTATGACCGCTTTAATCGTTGCATCGCCCTCGAAGGCAAGTATATTGAATAATAAAATTAAATTCTATCAAAAAAAAAATTTTTCTATGTAAGCCTACGAACTTTTCAGCCCACCTGGTAGTATAAGAACACTCAAAGCATATAAAATATGATAACGGAAAAATTCACAATATTAGCGTTTTCCAACAATGTTATGATGTTTTTAAAGAAGTTCTTTTTCTCAAAAGAGACGACAAAATTGGAAATAGTAACTTTGAACACCACTACAAGCGGAGATCACAATGCCAAATACCGGGATGGGAGTGTACAAATCCTTACTTCCAGCATATAAGTGTACCTACTTATCGAGTTCTTTTCCCAAATCTTTACATTTTGGGTTAACGGTCTTTCTTCTTATCTCTTTCCAAATCTCAATATTTCAAAAACTATTCACGGGAAAATACATTTTTTTACGTATGTGCTTCTATGTCGTTTGCATTAAAAATGCGATTTGTTTAATAAATATATAGTGGAAATAGTCGCTTCATTGTAAAACCTTCTTATCTTTCATTTCTTACTGTTGGTCTATAACGAAACTTACATAGTTTTCTTGTTTTCATAATTATTGTTTACTTCATGTGTGACTATGAAATTTCTTGATTTGTTAGCAAAATTGGTTTTTGCTTCTAATAAAAACGGAAACGAAAGCCCAGAATGGTTTAAAAACACAAACGATATGAAAAAATATAACAATGAAGTCTCGGTGTTTTATACAAAACTTAATCGGGTTTTAAACAAAACTTGCAACGTTAACTGAATGTGGACAATGTGGGCAGACAAACAGTTCATAACTAAAACCATTTTGTAATTATTTTTTTTTTATACCCACCACCATATTATGAGGGTATATTCATTTTGTCAATTTATTTGCAACACAACCACAAGAAAGCTTCAAAAACTACAAAAAAGTGCACATATTCGTGATCAGCATTACATTTGGAATCGATTTAAACGTGTTTGTGTATTCGTCTGTGCGTCTATACGTCTATGTAATGTCTATCGACAAAAGACGCGTCTACAGTACAATGTAAACCATTTCAGCAATGACACTATCTCTGTTTTCAATAGGAAAATTCCCACATATATTCTATGAATGATTCTATACTACCTGGGTTTACGTGGATCCTACCTAATTTTATTGTGTAAAACATCCATCAGAATAATAACAGCAAAAAGAAATATTAACAGAAAAATGATTCTAGTAGCTTAGAGAAAGATTTCATCATAATTAAAATATGTCGCTGGAATGCTTTGCTTGAGTCTGCGTTGGATTAGCTTTCTTCCCAGTAATAACATAACTACTTAAATCAACTAAAGGTAATATGAACCACAAGTTAGTACATATTAGCTGTATTATACATTATAAAATGAAATATTTATGAACTAAACTCATAAATGTGAATTTTTAGAAAATTGGAGAAAATCATAAGAGAGGTTACTGTAGTAGTCCGCTTGAAGAAAATCTAATTTTTACTATCTTCCCTTTGCTAAGCTTTTTATGAGTTCGACTATTACGTAACTAACACTTTCAATATTACATTGCTTCAGCATTCTACGAGCAATTACTGGCAATAAATTGAATTATACTCTAAATCGCAGAAAAGGGGCATCGAAATTTTAGCGATAATAAACAAAATAGTGGGGTTCATTGTAGGGCTCATTAGTCAAAAACTGTAACAAATACACAATAAAGATTTGCATGCATCTTCTTTGAAAATGGAAAAAATTAGCCACGCCCACACAATATTCCAGAATATGAAAATGTCGTTTTTTTTGTTAAAGGAAAATGATGGGTATTTAGCATTCGGCTTCTTATTGGTTTTATTTATATTTCTTTATAGTGTTGTATGGAGCACATGTAACAAAAAAAAACTAGTATAGTTGTAATGGATTGTCTTAATTTAAGAAACAACAAATGAAATAGCCACGTTTGCGTGAGAGCAAATCTTGGGTACTTATTGCTTACGTTATTATTTATCTTGTCTATCAATCATTAGTTCATTCTTCTATTTTTCAAAATAATTTTTTTTCAATAAAATATTTTTTAATTATAAGTGATGATGAAGAAATAAAGTATTGAAGTAAATAACAGAAAAGCTATCTACTTAAGTTAAGCCTTAGTTGGGTTGAAAAGAGTTATGAGAAATTCACAATACTTTTACTCGCAGACGAGTAGAGTTCCATTTTCAGTTTGAGCAATTTTTTTTTATATATTACCAAGCTTCACTTTTTCTATTTCTCTTTCAGTTTTTCTACTTTAACGTTTAGAAGAGTACGAAATACGAAGAGGAAGTAAGTAAGTAAGACTGAAGAAGTGCACTTTAAAAAGGCGTAAAACCGAAGTTCAAAGAGGGAATTTTGAGTCAACCTATTTTTGTTTATTTATTTGTCCATTTTCACTTTTTTTGTTTTATTTCTGGCCGTTTAGTATATTGCAAGGGATAGTCGGTTCACACACTTATCAATGCCTGGCGGGTTATCAGCTTTTCAAAGCATTGTTTACTACGTTAGGAATTAAACCAAGATTAAGATCTTCTGGATAATGTTTTTGGGTGATATTCATGGTTTCAGCCGACAATTAGATCGAAAGATAAGTAGGTTGAGAGACAGGTAAACATTCTTAATTCCGCCTTTTAGGTCACTGAACGATAGCAATAATAAGGACAATTAAATTATAATTATTTTTGAAATTTTGTGTGATATTCTGAATAAAAGTGAATAATAAAGTTAATTTAGCACTGCCTGCTGATTCGCTCCTCTGTTTCGAAACTATGATTGGGATCTATATCTATAACATCAACTTTGATTTTCTATTTCACATTCGTTAGATAAAATTTAGGAATCTATTGAAGTGATAGTTTTGCCGAA
This sequence comes from Glossina brevipalpis, assembly GCA_000671755.1. Taxonomy (NCBI): domain Eukaryota; kingdom Metazoa; phylum Arthropoda; class Insecta; order Diptera; family Glossinidae; genus Glossina; species Glossina brevipalpis. Next base: position 368,918 of record KK351012.1, read on the forward strand.
AACATTTTCAATTTTTAGCGTTGGGCTGAACTGTCTTTCGGCAGAAACTCCTTCTTACAAATTAAAAGATAAAGTTGCTATACTATCGTCAGCTGGAAAATAAAAAAATCATGAAATAGATTTTTGCAAAAATAAATCCTTCCGTTGCCCAAGACAGTTGTTTCACTTGATCAAATGCAATGAGATCATACCAAAAGTAGATGGTATGACTCAACCGTTTACAAAAACAAAGATAATGAACTTCAGGTGGAGCATTTAAATTGTACACTGCATATAAAATTGTGATCAAGTATTCAATTTTTTTTTGGTAAAGGTTTCATTAAAACTCAAAAAATTACAATAAGATCAAAATAAACAAGTACGAAAATTATATTCGGCTACGCCGAATCTTTTATACCCATCATCTTTGTCTGAAAAAAAGGGAAAAAATAAATTTTAATACGTGGGCGTGGCAATTTTTTTCCATTTTTATGGAATACCGTAGAAATTTTTGTTTTGAAGTCTATCAGCATTGCGCAAAACGGCTAGAAAACAGACTTGTTTTCAATTTATTTTATAGTGTGGGCATGAACTGCGATCGGTTTGGTCCAGTTTCAATGACAACGTATGTGAAAGAATTTCCAATGTTTCTGCCAAATTTAAAGCCGATATTTTCATTTTTGCGGTCAGGAGAATGTTTATCACAAACATTACAGAGAGAGGTAGACAGATAGATGGACAGACTGACAGCCGGATACATCTAGGCAGATTCCGAATTTCATACTGATCAAGAATATATACACTTTATGTGTTTCCAGAAGCATCTTTCTTAATGTTGCAAACAATTTCACAAGAAAATTAAACTTCAATATTCTATTATATCGAAAGGGCGAGGTCGATCCTTTCTATTTTTACACAGAGGGATAGCTAGCCCAATATTTGTGGAATTTTTTATAGTTCTATCTGCTATGGTTCAAGAGCAATGAGCAAAAAACCCAATTTTATTTGCTTCCGGTCCTTTGACCGATTTTGTCCATTTTCAATACAAATCTGCATGCAAGAACTATCAGTGTTTTTACTAAGTTTGAAGTCGATATCTTCATATTTGCGGCCAGAGCAATGTTTACTGCAGACATTACAAAGACGGATGAACGGACAGGCGGACAAAGGGAGATGCTTAAATCGGTTCGAAATTTGATAGTGATCGAGGATATATATATTGTAGGGTCCTTGAAATTTCCTCCTGGGCATTACAAACAAAATAACAAATTGAATATATCCCTCACCTTCGATGGTGGGTATAAAAAAATTATATAAACACAATGTAAGTATACAAGTATTGGTGTGATTGTAATCAATCGCGCGCTTTTAATAACTTTTGATATATTTTAGAAATACAAATACAATACGAACAGTGAAGCTTAGTAAACATTGACGAATTGAATTTTTAAAACATATAATCATTAATATGTACTCATATTTGTTAGTTTTAATAATTCATCAATAACTTTTCATGACTTTTGCTTGCGCTCTCACATTCTAGATCTAAATCCGTTTCGTATTAAATTTCATTCACTACCTATACGTGTTTAGATATAATATACAAGTATACGTCATGTATATCACAAAAACATTAAGTTTTTTTTTTCTTTTTGAAAAACCACTTGAAAGTCATATTAATTCAAGGTTTACCACTACCACTCGTGTATCGGTTCTAAATAATGTAGCTTCTATGACTGTTTGCTAGATAAATAAGTAAAAAATTGGATTTTATTTGAGTTAATAAGTAATAAAAATAAAAAAATGAAATAAACGTATATTTGAGTAAAGCCACAACCACCGTCTAAATGCTTAGCCGTCGCTGTCATCGTAAGAAAGTACATGTATTATGTACATACTCGTTTGCATCCATACGTATGAATCACTTCAATGTAAACTAAAGACCGACACGAAATTCCTAATACGGATATAACAAAAACACACTATTGACGACCGTCGATGTTCATTCGAAAAAAAAAAAATAAAGCTGAGTTTCATCTTAACCCAAAACTTTAATGATAATGAAAACTTTGAATGCTAAACGTGCACGTACATAATAAATGGATACTTAGACAATATTAATAGTTTTTCTTAATGTAAATGTCTTCTTCACTTTAAAAAGGAGTATAACGATTAATAGTTTTACTATCTTACCTTCATAAAAAGAAGAATGCGATTAATAATCAATTAATTTAATTTTGATGATTGAAATTTGCCAATCAATGCTCTGTATTTCTTCATTGTGTCATTGCTTCTCACTTCTCACACTGCACTCCTTTACTATAAAGGCTGTGGTAACATAGTGTTGATAGATGTGAACGTACATCCGTATATATTTTTTGCGGCGTCCATACTTCTATGGATACTGCTTTAGTCTCATTAAATTGAGAGTTACAAAATGCATAAATATTTAGACATGAAAAAGCTGTGTACCCATAAACAAATAATTGCTGAAAAAAAAAAAACAAAATAAAAAAAAATCAATGAGGGTTGGTGGAAAGAAATGGTTCGAAAATTCAGCTGTGATATTTGATGAAATTCAGAATTATAAGCATAAGACTAAATATCAACAGTAGTCGATATTGCGGATGTTCGAAGATGATCTAAGCACACGAATGTTGTTTACATTCAAAACATTTTGAAGATACAAATAAAACAGAAGAAAAACAACTCCAAGCACCAAATCGCAAAGCCAGATGTCACACGTGAACGTGGTGATTCACTTTTCAAGTCTAGCCGCATCCTACTCCATACAATTGTTTAATGACGCTTCTTTCTCTATTTTCATTTGCAGAAAACTGATCGCGAAAACAATGTTTTTGATTTCGGAAAATACATGTTCGAAAAATGCGTGATTGGAAAACGCAATGTTTTTTGATTTCAGAAATGTATCCTAAATTTTAATAAATCTAAAATAAAAAATAAAAATTTGATCACAAGCGAAACTGTTTTAAAAACAATAGAAAATTTTTCAAAGTTCAATGTGTTTTGCTTTTATTAATTACACCCTGCATTACTTGTGGTACAAGGTATTATAAGTTGGTTCCGATATACATAATACCCACATTTCATTATACCGATCTATTTAAAATTATTTTCTGAATCCATTTAAGCGTTTCTGTTTGTCTGACGTGTGTCCATACGTTTTTAGTGTTCAACCTATAGGTCGCAGTTGTTGATATATTTTGACGATATTTGGTGCATTGACTCGATCGAACCATGTTTACGATTATTCCCCATACAATGCTCCATTTGAAAAGACTCTTTATATACGAAAAATCGATAGAAAGTCGTATTTCGCTATATAAAATAAATGTGAAAAATTTGGATGAGATGGTATGAATGGATAGGACCATTTTTTGAATCACATCTCATATAACGATTCCTATGAAAAGTAAGCCTTTATATGTAAAAAAAGAGTTGGATCTTTAATATTTCATGAAAAAATTGATCCATAATAGTAATTTGGCATAAAAATTAATTGCATCAAATTTGGACCGTGTAGGTTACTTTTGTGGACAATGCCATGAAATTTTTATAAATTTTTTCAATTAAGAATTGTATTAGGCAAAGTTAATGGCCGGACTTGGACGACTGTAATATTTTATTAAAATTTTTTATGCAATTTAAGTAAGATTAATCAATAAGAAGTTTTCAGTAAACGCTGGTAAAAAAGAGGAAATCGCTCGTTACCCGTTTTTTATTCTATTTATACATTTATTTTAAAACAGTTCAGGGAAGAATATACAATTTTATTTTTAATAAAACTAGTTCTTCTCTTACAAAAATATAACATAGAATACATATACATATATAATATATATAAAATTTAAAAAAAAAAAACACAAAACCAGTTTAAAAACAATCAATTAAATATAAAAAAAAAAACAACAGAAGTTGAGTCATCCTATCCACTAAACAACCATTCGCTAAGTAACTTAATGTTGCCTTATTTAGCCTACTTTTTTACTTTCTGTTATACCGTAACAGACAACAGACAAAATTATGTATGTTGCCTTTGTAACTATGGTCGAAACTTCACAATAAATGACAAAATCACCATTATGGGAATATGTGAAAGCTTTGTTTAATTTAGACGGAATCTTGGATATATATCTTCTATATTAAATAGTTAATTAATATTAATAGAAAAATGTTTTTATCATCTTAGAGGAAGTTTCAATCATAATCATAATTAATATATGTCCTTGGAATTTTTTGCTTAAGTCTGCGTTTGATTAGCTTTCTTCTCAGTAATAACAAGATAACTTCCTAGACTGCTCAAAACAACCAAAGCTAATGCGAATCCCCCTTACAAGTTAGTACATATTAGGTGTAATTTACCTTACAATATGAACATATAATGAAACATTTACGAATATTACGAACTCATAAAGGTGGAGTTTTAGAAAATTGAAGAAAATCATAAAATAGGTTACTGTAGCAGTCCGTTAAAGTTAAATGTTTTTTAAATTTATCTTAGATAAGAGAAGATAACGGTGACTATAGTTGTTACTAAAAAAAATAGCGTACATAGTTACATTAGTTTTTAAAACAAGCTAATAAGTCGGGTGTGAGGGAAAAGTCAGTAGACTGAAATTAGAAATATTTTTGCTGTTGCAATTGGAAGTAATGATGTTACCTTTTAAGTTCGATTTTTAAGTTAATGCTATCGCAAATAAATAAGTGCACAAATTAATTAATATATTTGCTTATATAGGTTCGTCCACAATGCCAACTTAATTTAAGAAAGAAATGCATTTTATAAAAACGGTATCTTGCAATCAACTTGGGCCTATGACATACAAAATGGTCCAGTAATTCTAGTATTAATATACTTCAAAAGTATCAATGTAAGACACTTCGTTCTATTATTAATGCCCCGTGGTTCCTTAGCTACAAAATTATTCATAATGACTTGGATTTTCTATTTATTAAAAAATCTAATTCAACATCTGCCTTCAAAATACGTCTACAGATTGAACAGTCACGTGAATTCTTTGGCAATATTACTTCTAATTGAAATCAACGAAATAAGAAGATTGAAAAGGAATCACATACTGGATCTTCCATTTAGAAATTGTATAATAATTGGTTTTCTTTCTTAAGTTATTTTAATGAATTTTTTAAGTTTATATAGTTTACTTTTATATTCTTAAATATCACATCTGTGATGTCCTCGTTGGGAGACAATAACCTCTTTTTTTTCTTAACTTTCAACTACATTTACTTATTTCTTCTAATCTTTCGGAGAGATTTTAAGTTGAATACAAAAAAAAAAAAAATTAATAAAATTAATGTGAGCATTTCATGTGTCTTAAATTATTATAAGTTCTCCATAAAAGTTGATCGCAAATCTGATAACTATTGAAGAAGCTTTGTGTAAAAGTAATGGTGATGGCAATACTGACTAAGGCTGAGCAAAAATTATTGATGCTTAGGAGCTTAACTCGTAATAATATTTTTTTTTACTATAATTATTTTAAATTATTTTTTTACTATAATTTGTATTGTAATTTGTATTATAATTTTGTTTACGAATATATGAATTTTTTTTTTTTATGTTTTTTTAATATATGTTAACTAGTCTAAAGAAAGGCTTTTTATATTATTTTAATTTGAAATAACTGAATAAATACATAAATATTAATCAAATGGCTAATATGGCGGGTACAATATATCCATGTATATTTCTATACATTTCTTTTAGATATATATTATGATTTGATGATTAGTTGCCAAATCTATAATAATGATAGTATTCAAATACATTTCACGATTGCATTTGGAAAATTAAAGAAGCTCATGTTTATATGTATATATAGATATATAGTTTTTGTGCTTTCGTAAAACTAAAAGTAATGCTGATGGTGGTCAGTACAAAAATATTTGGTTCAAGGCTTCCTTCTTCTTTGCACGAATATTGACGTGGATAATTTCTTTAATATTTAAATAAAATTTTAAAAATAATAATAAATTGTTGACATACACAACAAATGAATATATACTGGAAAAAAAAAACATCATGAAATATTTAAGCGCGACAAAAGTTGGTGGTAAGCATTGTGAAATCGCGTTTTTATGTTCGTACAGCCAAATATTAAGCAAACTTGTAATCAATATGTGTTAACTTATTGTATATTTGCATAAAAAAAACTTTAAATATAAACACTTGTGCGGTTTCGTAGATCCAAGTATGTGTGTGTGCGTGTATTTGGAATCTTAATGTGCTTATGGAAATGGTTGTTTATATTGTCAGGGAAATCTATTATAATACAATACCATACGTAAAGATATTATTGTAATGTAAAGAATCAAGAAGACGAAGAAGAAGAAGAAGAAGGCAAATGATCTCTTACATTGCAGCCAAATTTGTAAACTCTAAAACAATTCAATATTTATTATGTATTATGAATTTAATTTCATCGCCAAGTACAGGCAATCAACAGTTATCGTTACTCCGTATAATTAGTTATATATCATTGTACGCATACCGACCGAATATCTTTACAAAGAAAACCAATTAATTACCTTCAACCTCTTATTCGTTTGATTCGTTGCAAACACTTACCACTCATATAATTCAAATATAATAATAAAAACATTTATATATAAAAGCATTTTCAATTAGTAAGCAAAACACGTTTACAAACACATACGTAATGATAAGTAAAGTGACTAAATAATTAAATGAACAACAACACGAATTTTGTTTATTATTAATAAGATTGAGAAGAATTTGAACAAAAATTTTAATAAATTAAATTTTCTTTAATTTTTATTGCTTTTATTACACATTAAATATAATTAAAAATTACAATTTAAAACATTTTCATCTAACTAACTATATTATTGGATGGATAGGCAAGACCTATCGCAAGGCGTACATACAAAATTTTGTTTTACTGCAATTGAATAACAATGGTATCTTACAACCAACACATCAGTATGTTTTTTCTTCTTTTTAAAAATTTTTTTATTTTTTAATGATATTATCGAGGCGAGCAGAAAATTATTATTATATTTACACTTGACTTCATAAATTCAATATTAATGCAGATGAAAAGTAATTAGCGCAAATGTGTACCTGTAGGTATATATAAATTTAGAAATCGGTGTACACTTTATAAACAATTCTTTAAAATGTCGTTATAAAGAGAGAGAGAGATAGAGAGAGATAGAGAGGGAGAGAGAGAGAGAGAGATAGATAGAGAGAGAGAGAGAGGGGGAGAGAAAGCAAGGGAGAGATAAAGGAAGAGGATGAGAGCACATTTTACGATATTAAATTAATTAATAAAAACAAAATTAAACTAAACTAAACTAAAAAGTTTTGTACGATTCGTATCAGTTAAGTTTTTAAAAATCTCTCCACTATTCTATTTACAATAGATAAATAATTTATAATATTAGAAAGCACACATTTGAATTGTGCTTTCTCATAAATGACCCGGTTTATTATAGATCTGTTAAGGATAAGGATAGCAGCTCTTACCAAAACAAGACGGTTCAATCAATATAGCAATAACGAGTAAAGAACTGAGCTACATATCGATGAATTGATCGAGTATTAATGATTTATAATGTGACGAATTTGTAATAAATTTGTTGTGAACGAAAAGCTTTGTAATAGGAACCAAAGCAATAGGTTTTAAAAAGTCAATGACGTTTTATTGATATTACTCCGGCATGTTTCGTAATAAAGAAGGCGTAATGTCATGCTAACAATAAATTCAACGGAAAATCATACATTTTCGTATCTTGCGAAATTTATCGTACTGCGAAATTCTCTATACCATCTATATCAAATTTATTACCAACAATAGAAACAATTTCATTTGATCAGGAAAGATTTTTACATTTTCGTTATTTACATAGAACTTTATAGTCCTTTTTAAAAATAATCTTTAGACTTAGCACTGACGATTTAAATCCGTTTAATTTACGTTTATATATGAATTCAAAAAATGAAATTTATTTTAAAAACTGAAAAAAATTGCAGTCGTCTTTTCCATGATAAAATTTATCCATTATTATGATAAGTCGGTCACTATTAGGCTTATTTCTGTTCTGATCCGATATAGGTATGCGCATACTAAAATGGAAGTCTTAAGTATGTAATGAAAACATTTAAAAATTTGTTTTATCTCTACTTTATGCTTTCAGCGAATGTGGTGACCAAACTTGCAGACATTTTAAATTCTGATTATTGAAGTTCGTCTGCACGCATATACACCAACGATTCGATGATGAACGGACAGACTAGATTATAGTTATATAGAATATCTCGGTGAACAAAGTTATATCGACTCCAAGAAATAAGAAGCTTTGTTATCTTGAACATCTGGATGACATTCTTTATCAAGTTTCAAATTTTTTTTTTTTTTGTTAGGTTTTAAAATGAAGTACCGATATGTACGGATCTGCACTTAAAATTTAATTTTCAAACAGAAAGAGAAACATACGAAAAACTAAAAACACCATTAGTTCCCAGGCATTCTATAAATTTCACAAACTACCTTCATCTTCATTGTTTAATAACTTGAAAAAGTCATTATCATTAGTTCCCCTCGGTGGATGGTAAATTATGTTTATAATTAACTGATGATGGTAATCTTAAGCATATATGTATGCATTTGTATCCGATAGAGTAATAAAAAGAGAAAGAGCGAAGGAAAGAAACAAATAAAATTCTCAACCACATAATATTCATACGTTGTTGGCATAAGATATTGTAATAATAATAAAAGAAATTTCATATTCGAAATTTTTTATTTGATTTTATTATTCATTTCTATTTGCATTTCTGCTATTTTTCTGCTATTCTCTGCTTTTTAAACCTCTACCAATATGGAAATATATTAATTAAATTTATCATTTTGTTTCGCTTGTAAAACTTACAAAACAAATATCTGTCAAGGTGGACTTATGAAGTGAAATTTCTTTTATGAATTTTACAAGAATTAAATTGATGGGAAAAGTAACATAAATATGTAGAAAATTATATCCTGCATGTTATGCAAATTGAAATTTAAGTTTCACAGAATTCTATTTACTAATAATACCTGAAGTTATAGGGGTTTCAACAACAGTTTATAGATGGATCAACGATGCAATCAGCGATGCAATCTTAAGTTAATCGATATCAAAAATACAATACGTACATATCTAATGGGATTTCTGATTCCTTAGCTTTAATAAATGCAGAGATAAAAAACTTAATACGTATCTATATTTCCGTGGTGAGTGCGAAAATTTCAAAATATTGGATTGATTTGGGCTCTAAAAAAAATCGGCTAAATATTTAAATCCACGCCTGTTCAATTTTATCTGGTTTAGGACATTTACAGAGATATTACGTCCATTTTGAAACTCTATTTGTGATCACTAATTAAGAATATATCGAATTTACATTTGAAATTTTCGCGTTTATGAACATTGCAAGAACTAACTTGAGCGGGCTGACACGGTTAGGTCAATTCATATACTTACACCGATAAAGAAAATATATATTCTATATGATCAACTTTTCTGGATGTTACAATTGAAAGAACGAATTTAGTATACCTTCATCCTTCAGCGATAGGTATAAAAAAGATGTATCTACTTTATTATCTTCTAACTTTGCTTAGAAAGTTTTTGTTTGTCATATGAAATGTATAAATATTAGTATAATTATATAATCATCTAGATCAATACTCGCTTAGCAGATTTCCTTAAATAGTCATTCTTTGCTACTCTATGGCATAGCTCTCGTATTTTTGGCAGTGAGCATTAAAAATATTACAAAAAATTTCGAGTTTTTTTCGCATACATACGAAAATTACATTTTTTTGGGAAATGAAATAAGTATGAATGGTAATGTCTTATCTCCAAAAACGTGACATACATTTGAACTTTGAAAAATTGAAAGTGAACTTAAATATAAATTCTTGATCTTTCTCTTTTCATTTAGGGAAAAAAATAATTTATTCTCGTTATGGAAAAATATAATGTAATCCATTCGTTTGTAATATCCAAACTCCATACATTATATAACCCCAAAATATGGTGAGATTATGAGTGGATTCAGACACATCTGTAAATCTTATTATTTTGAAAAATCTCATATACTGCGACACAATTATTAACTGATTATCTTTAGATAATGAAGTCCACATTCAAACATCCCACAATTCACATCGTTTCACTGACAATCTCGCCTTTTTTAAGTTTTTTTTATATCTTACATGAAATAAAAGGGAAAAGCTATGGAATAGAAGCTTTTCCATTTCAATATAATAATCAGAGCAAAAATTTTCAAAGAAGAGTGTTTTTATATTTTTTGTAACAATTATGGACTTTTCCTAGCGGTTACATGGCGGAATTACACCTATATGTACTAAAGGAGAATAATTGTGTAAAATGTAACTGGAACTGGTAAGGCAAAGCAATAATTTATTGATCAAAATTTGTTTGGTCGTGTTCAAAATATATATATAAATCAAAAAGAAAAAAAATTGCAATACAACTCTACCCACTATTACTTTACCCGTTCCTCCATACATCCTTCGTGGACTAGTTGCATTGTGATCTTTAGCTCCTTCTACAAATTATTTTTCAAGTTCTTAACTAAATCAAAACATTGAGAATTTTAAATTTTGTTGTACCGAATTTGTTATATATTTGTATCGATACTGGAGAATAGCTAGCTCAATAAATTTGAAAATTTTTATAAATCTATCTGCTATGGTTCTGTGAGTAATAAGCAAAAAAAACCTACTTATTTTTCTTAGAAGGAAAAGTGTTCTTAGTTTACTTTGTATTGCGGGCATGTGCTTTTATCAATTTGGCCCATCAACCTGCGAGTAGGTACTTCCAACGTTTCGGCTAAATTTGAAACCGATATCTTCATTTTTGCGGCCAAGAGAATGTTTTTCACAGATTTTACACAGTAGGATATCGAACAGACTGCTGATGCTGATCGAGAATATATTATATATACCTCGTGGGGTCTCTAAAGTTTCCTTTTCGCGATTACAAACAAAATAACAAAATGAATATATCCCTCACGTTCGATGATGGGTACAAAAATCGGTCAAAGGGCGCGCCCATACAACAACGTAAACTGAAAAAACAGAAAATCTATATAATTGTTATATTAACAGGAAATTACTTCATATAAAAGGAAAAGACTTGACCGTTGACTCTTTTTAAAAAAGTAAACTGTATTATGTGATTAAAACAATATGAATTCCCAAGCTTCAGTTGCTGATTACAATCGCATGCTTTAAAGGTTACTCATTATATTGAATTTAAATTAAATTAAATTAATTCATATAAAAATACATTTTCTCTTCTTAGGAAAGTGAGTACGCTTTCACCTTTAACTTAAACTTTTAAAGAAATACGCAGGTGTTGAATACTTTCAAAGAAGGAAAAAAAAATCATACAAAATTTTAATCGCTTTTATTCATTTTGAATGACACTGACCTTAGGTAAATGAGTTAATGATGATCACGTCATTCGACTTGTAAAAAATTGTTTAAAATTTTAAATCTTGATGTAAATATATTAAATATTGGAATACTTTTTTTTTCGAAATTGCTTTAACGTGTCCACCCATTTATAGTACGTAGACAAGATCTATTTTTATACTCATCACCGAATGATAAGGATTTATTTATTTTGTCCTTTTGTTTGCACTATCCGGAAGGAAACTTCATAGATCCCATAAAGCATACATATTTCTGATCAACAACAAATTTGGAATCGATTTAAACATGTCTGTTTGTGCGTCTATCCGTCTACGTAATGTCTGTGATAAAGATTTTCTTGATATCGGTTTCAATTTTGGCACAAGCACTGGAAATTCTTGCACGCAAGTTGTTGCGGACCATATACAGTAGAGTATAGATATTTTTGCCTTTTTTCAAAGACTCAATAAATTGTGTATTGAATTTTAGTATTGAATTTAGAATTCATTTAGGCCTGTCCTTTCGTCTGCTCATCTGTCTGTCTGCTTATCACTGTAATGCTTGCAGTAAGCATTCTCCCGGTTGCAAAAATTAAGATGTTTGGATTGAATTCAAGAAAAACATTCAAGGTTTTTGCATGTGCATTGATATTGAAAATGGGCCAAATCGTTCAGTGGACAGGGTTGCAGTACAACATAAATTTAAAAGACATCTGCCTCTTAGGCGTTTTGGTCACTATTCACACAACAATAAAAATTTCCACGTAATTCCATAAAAATAGAAAAAAACTGCCACGTCCAACCGCTATCATAGTCCCTAGTTTTTTTTTTTTTTTTTTACCTCTTTTTCAAGATAAAAGTTGTGAGTGTAAAAGATCTGGCACGGACCAAAATATATTTCTTAATTGTTAATCTTGATTTAGCGATTTATAGCAAACGTTTCAATTATTTAATCCAATTTTAACAATTTTTAGGACTTTAGGACTAAAAAATGGATGGACATGGAGTGCATCAATCAATTCGAATCGGATAGATTATAAAGTCATTGACATTGTGCCCTCCGGTTATTACAAATAGAAAGATAAACTTATTATACCTTCACCTTCCTTCTATTGTTGATTATAAAAATATATAAACAAATATGAAATCTTCGTCAATTGTTTGAAGTTTTTTTTTGCTTCGTAAAGCAAAATAATACGACCTTATATTGTTTTGAATATTCATATTTACATTTTAAACGCATGTATTGCATGCAACTTTTTATTTAGTTGTTTAGATGTTTTTTATTTACTTTTTCTTAAGATTTTTGTTTTGTTTTCCATTGTTTATGTTACTTATGATGGATGAATTCTGACAATTGCAATGCAATTTAAACATTGAAAAGTGCAAGAAAACTTCGAAAATATATTTGAAACCTCTCTTAAATAAGATATTGAACTAATTGTTTAACTTGTAATAAACTGCTTCCGACAAACGATGAAAACAACTGTTGAAAGTATTGTGATCTCTCTCTCTCTCTCTCTCTCTCTCTCTCTCTCTCTCTCTCTCTCTCTCTCTCTGTCTGTTGGCTTTATTGTGTGTAAATATTTTGATAATAATAAGTGATTATATATGCACCTTGTATTTAAATGCATTACCGGCTAAAAATAAACGAAGAAAAGTGAAAATAACTATAATTATTACTTCACATACTGATATGTACGCATATACATATACATTTACGATCCATACACTGGTGCAATATATATGTACATCTTAAACTCTCTTGCATAATCGTTTTCTTGATTTTCTCACATCAATTTACGTTAGAAATGTTTTATATAAACATATTTATGCAAACTGATAGACACACGTACACACGTACCTACAGATCTTTATTTCCCAATCCCTTATTTATTGCATTTAATTGTTATGTCTACTGTTAAGAAAATTACCAGTAATGTTAAAAGCACATTAATACTACGAGCCTGTCGGCTGGTCTGTCTGTCTGTCTGTCTGTCTGTGCTGTGCTGTCTGTCTGTTTATATCGAAGCTGTAGAAAAGGAAAAATGCAAAAATAACAGCACAATCAAAGGTGTTGAATGTTGCTTGCAAGCCATGCAACTGTATGAAAGCAAAACGAACGAACAGACATAAAAAAAAAACAAACAAAAAATGAAAATAAAACATGATCCATTTTCCTCATTTCTATGGAACACGAAACATAACTAAAAGAAATCACCTCAGCAACTCTCTACGCTAAGGTGACCAGAAATTTTTTTTATACATTAGGAGTGTACATATGGGATGCGATACTTTTTTTTTTTTTTTTTTTTGTTTATTAACTGACTTTGGGATTTGCTCTTTGTTCCCTTTACTTCTGCAATGCATTTCTTTGGTTTCTTTCTTAAGCAAAAACAATTATGAAAAAGTACGGAGCAAGCGAAGAGAATACGTTGTGTTAACACCGAAATACATTGCTTCCGTGATGAGTTCTCTGTAAATAAAGGATTGTTCCTCATAATAATTGCAAATAGACAATTCTGCTTGAACTATCTTCTATCTAACGAACGAAAAGTTTTACTAGTTTATTCTTTCTTTTGATAGGTCAGATGGAACTACTAGTTTTTCTCAAAGACAAACTCGCTTAGCGCACAAATTGATTAATTTTCAAATAAATCACAGCATATAACATCGATATTTAGCAGAACAGCAGTTCATAGAATTTATAGAATTTATTCGATAATTGACAAACACCATAGATAATCATTATTTCAATTATTAAGCTTTGTAATAAATATCGTTCATATAAATTTGAATTTTATCAAGAAATCGGGCGAATTTATCGATATCCTTAATACAAGAGCGACCCAGATTTTTAAATAAATTTATACATTAATAGCGGAAGTATTCTGTAGACTAACGTCTTTTACTAAAGCATTATGATATGTGTCTTCTTTTGCAAAAAGCTGGCATAATATTTTTAATATATCCATTTCTCCAAATCCTCAAAGTATATTAACGTATTTTAATTGCAAGAAATCTTATGTTACCCTGGTACTAAAAAGCATAAAACGATACAAAAATCTGAATCCACCTATCACTGAGTTAATTCTGAGTGATTCTGTTATTCCGCATAATAATCCAAGTGCATAATCAAATATTTTAAATATGCTTCAAAAATTGAAAAAAGTTTGAAAATTGATTGAAAACGTCTGGTACGCTTAGTATCCACATGACTTTAATTCTATAGATATGGTTTGAAATTGACATATATTCTTTCTAAAGAAATTTACCAAAAAAAAAAAAAATAGAGAAATAAAAATATCTTACATTTCCTAATATTTAATACTTAACATGTTTCCTTAATACTTAACATAGAGATCTATTATCACTAATCTGAAATATACTTTAATTACGAAATTCGACCTATTTCGCGATTGACACGCCCACATTACAAGAAAAAAAGCAAGGCAAGTTTCAGATGTTTATATATATATAAGTAGTGAGTGCAGTTTTCTTATTTATTTATTTATTTATTTGTTTATTTATTTCTTTTTCTTTTTCGTATAAAATAGCATTAATTACATAATTGCATTAATATAACAAAATACTATGCTTGCAGTATTAGATTTATATGCATACACTTACGCATACCTGCCTATTAGCATTAAGGTTTACTTTGGAATAACCAAAGCAAATTTTTCGTTGGTTTTGTATTTTTTTTTTTTGTACATCGTTATTATCTGAGTTAACAAAACTACATTTAATGTTTCAAGAGGTTTAACACAATGCAAACAAATGTTTAAGGTAAATCAAACGAACGGTATATAGAAGAGGAAAAAGAAAAACAAATTTTTTTTTTTGTTGCATTCATTATTAAGTTCACCCTGTCAACAATTTGATTTGTTATCCGGTATTTATTCAGCTATTTGCTATTTGCTATTTAAGCGAAACACACATATACATACATGCACGCAATAACTGGGTTAATTTAGTTTTATTTCTATCACATCTTTGAAATCAATGTCTACATTATATGTATGTTACTTCTCCTCTCCTCTTCTACGACAATGCTTTTGTTTTTGCTGTTAAGCGTCAATTATGAAATGTTTTAATTAATGTTAACTTAAACTTAGTCACATATGAATTTGCTGATGCTGATGTCAATGTAGATTATTTATTATTGGCCTTTTCTGCACAAATCTATGTCACGTGAAAATGACAGTAATTTCTAAAATGTATGTAACATTATGAGTGAGATCATTCTCCTTTCCGTAGTATCTTTGGTTCTATATCATACATTAAAGACTAACATTCTTTTTGCATTAATTAAATTTAACTAATATTAGACATTTGTGTATAGAATCTCAAATTGTCAGCGGTCTAATTAAACTTGAGCAAAGGAGCGGTTTTTTTCATTTTAAAGAAACAAATACATCATTCATTGCTAACTGAAAACGAGCATTTGCATAAATGTCATAAACATTTGGATCCTTTATATCTTTTATTTGTAACTTATTAAAGGATAATTCTTTTTATTTGTTTTATTTGTAACTTATTAAAGGATAATACCAAACATTTTGTAACGTTTCTTTTTCATTGTTGTTTGACTTTTTATGCTCACCACCGAAGGTGAAGAGTAATATTTCATTTTGTAATTTGGTTTGTAACTATCAAAAGGAAATTTCAGAGACACCACAAAATATATATATTCTTGATCACCACCAAATTTGCAATCGATTTAAGTATGAAAGTTCTTGCACGCAAGTATTGAAAATGGGCCAAATAGGTCCAAGGACGCGCCCACAATATGACGTAGACTAAGAACATTTTTGCTTTTGGAAGCAAAAAAAAAATTGGATTTTTGCTCATTACTTGTAAACCATAGCAGATAGAAGTAGAAAAATTTCCAAAAATGTTGCGCTAGCTATCCCATATTTTCTGTGGGGGATCGATCCCGCCCATTCGATATAATAGAATATTGAAATTTAATTCTTTTTGTGAAAATGTTTGTAACATTGAGAAAGATGCTTCTGGAACCACACAAAATGTATATATTCTTGACAAGTATGAAATTCGAAACCAGCCTAGATGTAGCCGGCTGTCCATCTGTCCATCTGTGTAGCTGCTTAACTATCTAATGTCTGTGGTAAACATTCTCCTAGCCGCAAAAATGAAGATATTGGCTTTAAATTTGACAGAAACATTGGAAGTTCTTTCAGTGCCACGCCCACCCATTACAATTCAGATTTTCCCCGTTTTGTAAAATAAAGGTGGTGGGTATAAAAGATTCGACACGGTCGAATATAATTTTCTTATTTGCTATAATTTTGTAAGCACTTCTCAGGATATGAAAGCTTGATGAGTAGAAGAGCAAGCATGATAGTAACAGTCAAATAGGCAGACACTTAGGTGATTAAGTGGACAGAAAGATATAATTTTGAATTTCTCCCTTTTTTTATTTTTCCTATGTCTCTCTCTCCCTCTCTCTCTCTCACTCACTCACTCATTCACTCACTCACTCACTCACTCACACTCTCGCTCACACACGCACAAAACTATATGTTTTTTTATTGTTGGAAGATGTATAAAGTAAGAATTTTAAATAAAACGTTACATTGTTGTTGTTCCTAAATGTTACAAACGGAATACTAAATGCGATGCACCTCTTATACTCCGTTATTAGATAGAGTAACAATTGTGAATATATACTAACAATTGTTTATTTCTCTTCACTGACAAGTTTTATGGTTATTATGCATTTACTTCTCTGTTGGTCTACTCCTGTTTCCCCTGACAATAGCAAAAAATGAAATTATTAGGCCAGAAAATATTTTGTTAGTTAGGTTTAGACAACAAAAACACGCATGCCAGCATACGTATGTAATCGCATACGCTGTCATGTGCATTATTATTTGTATGTATTTTTTTTTTTTTTTTTTAGAAATATGTCCATGTGTGATAAAATCTCTGACATGTTGACAGAGAGGTGGCAAACAAGAACTAAGTCAGAAAGCGGTTTTTTCTAGCAGTTTTTATAATAATGACTATAGTTAAAAATAAATTATGAATAGGATTATACTGTGAGGTTTTTTCGTTAGAAATACAAAAAAAAGAGAATAAAAAATATAAACCAACATAACAACAACAATAAAAATCATAGAGCATAAGACGACCACATTTTGGATCGGAAAATATGGATATAAACAAATGTCGTCTAGTTCTTTTTTTTTTATTTATGTCAAACTCAAACACCATGACCAACTTCGAATTTATACTCATGTCTATGAACTTCTTCTGCTTAGCTTTCTGCTTTTTGAAGATCTTCTTCTTGTTATTATTACTGTAAGTTTTCCATGAAAGAACAATTAATGCATAACATAATTGAATTTTTTTCTTACGTCAAACTTAGAGACAAAATACGTTTGTTTACGAAGAAGAGATTTTTATGAAATTGATTCTTCAAAGGTGTCATAAATAAATTTTTAAACAGTCATACGTCTATTAAACATTTGAATGAATTAACTTTTATTAAAGACCTTCATTTGTTTGTTTCTCGGCAAAACTTCTATGAGAAATGATTAAAATGCTTCGCCAGAATATGAGTACGTATGGAAGTTTGATTTGTTTTTTCCTTTCTTTTATTCTTTACAGGTTTCCCTCTTTCAATTATGCTTTTCGAATGTTCCAATTTTTTAGTTCCCTTTTCTATTTCTGTTTATTAACTTTCTTAAAGAACAGTTAATTAATTTTTTTGCAAACACAAAATTGTAAATGCTTAAGCTTAAGAGAAAATTGATTAGGGGACGGGAAGGCTTTGCATCTATGAGCCTATGAAAACGTGCACACGATTAGGTCAAGCGTTGACGTACGTGTTTTGCAAGCGCTAACTGTAGAGAGACCAAAATAAATTTTCCTGAATATCTTTTATTTTATATATACATATACATAAGATATTCATAGAAATTAATTTTTTTTTTATCTCTAAATGAAACCAATTAGGTCGTCAAATTGTCTCACTTCACCCTCTTTTTCCTACGAACTAAAAAGTTTTTAATAATCTCATGAGAAACGTGAACGAAATAGGTAAATTATGTAATTGGATGCTTCTCTAAATTTCTTATTAGTAAACATTTTTTTAATTGAACTGTAAAAATTGTAATACAAATATAATGCAATATTCACACAACTTACCTTAAACGATGTCTAAATTTTTTCTCTCGGATGTTGAGGATATAATCATTTGCTCATTCCGAAGTGTGGACAGTGCTTAGTCCTGATCTAAAGCGGAATTAGGTATTTACTGGGTGAGGTTTTTGTCCTAAAAATAACAAATACTCATATTCATCGTCTTGCGGGTTTCACAAATAATATGTTTAAGGCCCTTGTGATTAAGGAAAGGTATAACCGATTCATACCCGAAGTAAGCATTTCTTTCGGCGAATAGTATACAAACAATCATCTAGAGATAGCTTAAAATTGAAGTTAAATTGCCGCAAAGACGACATTGCGGTCCACAATTTTTAACTGATAAATGGCTTTAGGTAAGACTAGTATGTTCCAATCGGTATCTTGTTTTCATCAAATCGAATAAATCATTTTTTTTTCAAAAACGTTCACTCACATAATTCTGCTCATAACTCCCTAAAAAGTTGTTGATATAATTCTTTAATGATTGTGTCTTTACTATAAAATGTAATGCCGATTCTGATAGATAAAGGCTTGAGTTTCCATGGGGGTAATCTAGAAGGGTGCTGAAAAAATGGATCGATAACAAGCGTTTGCGTTTTGATAAAATCAATGCAAACGGTTACATCAAATTTAATATTTATGATGACTTTATTATTTACTACTTTTGTGACATCTTGAAGCACAGTATACGATTATTGTTATAACAGATCAGAAGGTAGTTTCTGATTTGTTTTTAACCAAATTTAATGTGATATGATTTAAGAGTCTGTCCATTTGTTGGGGTTTCTTGTTATTGACGATCTTAAAAAATCATACAGAAAACTGAAATTTAACGTATTTTTACTTAATTAATGGCCAGTGCTCATGCGGTCAGTCGAAAATGATGCTCGCAATAAGCAAACAACTTATAATTCATAACATATATTAATCGAAAGATTGGTACAAATATTTTCCAAGCCCTTTATTAAATCTACTCACTAACTGACAATCTCACATTTAATAAAATTAAAATTAATTCATTCTTTTAATAATTTAATATAATTTCTTTTTTTTTTGCTTACTTTATTGAAAAGTTTTTTTTTTTTATATTTTATATATTCCAATTTTTCAAAATTATCAATAAATACTTCTTAGTACTAAATACCCACAAACTCTGAGTGCAAAAGCGTGCTCTATCTATTATTAAAAAATAAATAAGATAACAAACTGCCACGAATTGTTGTGTTAGATGACACCCACATACATGGCGTTGTTACTTTAATTATATGTGCAAACAAAGATAAAGACATGACGGCTTGAATCCACATTGCGTCACCAAAATAAGTTGAATATTAGAAATAATGCTACGAAATAAAATATTTCATTATTATATAAAACGTATTTTTTAATAAATTATAGAAGCAAATACTTTAAAAAAACTTTTTAAATATTCAAACAATTTATTTAATATTTAATATTTAATCTTTTTGAATTAAACGAAAGTTTCAAATTTAGATAACTGACTAAACCTGGAGAACTAAAACTGTTTGCAGAATAGTTATTACATATATTCTTAATAAACTACGAATCCATGGGAAATATGTTGTAACTGATTTAATGCGCATATAATTTAGAATGTAGCATGCCAAGGGTCGGCATGTTATTGCCAACAGCTCATGCAACATCTTGCGAACATTATGTAAGCTACCGCTATAACAAAACGTACATAGCCGCAATTAACGTAAAAGGCCCGAAATCAAACCACTTAACCACCACTAGTAGCACCATTTATGTGTCAGCCTACGAACTTTTCAGCCCACCTCTATATATATATATATATATATTCCTGTGACGAATATGAAGTATTTGGATTTCATATTTCAATTCGCCCTATCGTATGGATCTTTGAAATTAACGTGTATCTCATTCAGAAATTTAGGAAGAAACCAGAAAACTAAATATCTCTTTGATTGTAAAATCCTAACAAATAAGAGCACTGTCTTTCCAGAAACAGACTAATTGCCTCATTTTTTTAAATATTCGAAGAAGAACTTTTTAAGAGAAATGTTACTCCCTAATTGAAATTGAATTATGTAATATCAGAACACCAGTTTGGATTCCGTTATCGACATTTTGTGGACATACAACGATTCTACTATCTCCATTATATTTGCTCTTATTGTTTTATTTATTTTTGGAACTATTCTATTATTTGGACGCGAAGTAGAATTATGAACGTTCAGACGTTCTCCAAATTTTTATCGGTGCCACAAGACAATGCTCTTGGATCTTTGTGTACGCACGTTATTCAGATACGATTTTTATATGCAATAACGTTATGTTGGCAACAAATGCCCATAACTCTATTATTTTTGGATCAAATTCTTCTCATTTACAAGCACCAATACTTTTGCGAAACAGATCGAATTTTGCGGAGATTTGATTAAAAAAATTTAACTTTTTTTTATTAAAAATTCAGATAACACTTGTCAAATATTAATTTATAAAAAAATTGAATACGTTTTGTCAATTTTTTTTTAAATATAAATAATAAAATAACTTTATCACTTTTATATGATTATAAATAAAGTAATAAAAGTTCGAGACGCTTAAGATTTTAATTTGTAAGAAATTTGATTTTTAACGCATGAAACTCTTATGTACAGTCACGTAAATGTGACTTTCGAAAAAGGTTTATTTTCCATTTTTTAGTTCGTTAAAATAAAAGCTAAGCGAACTTAAGAAATTTTTTATAAAATTAATTTTGTTACTTTTCAGTTAATTACAATTTACTTTCCACTCTCCAGTCCGTTTTATTTGACATGCATATCAGAAGGCCTTTCAAGAAGAAAATAAAACATCACTTTGAATATAAAGAAAAATTTACAATACTACGCTATCGTATCATTCTCATGGTTTGTGTAGTTTTGTATCAATAATTCCGATAAAACTCTCCGGATGTCAATTTTGTTTTAAAACAAGGCTGTTAAGTGAAAAAAGTCACAAAGAAGAAAATGGCTTGTGTGACTTGTGACGTATCTATGATGTTGTTGGAATACCGCCGTTAATGTAGTAAAATAGCATTTCGTTTAAAATGAAATAAACAGATTATAGTACTTAGTCTAAGTAATTAATCACTATAATTTGTTTACTTTATTTTATGGGCGAAAGTAATCATATTAGAAAGTTGAAAAATATTTAAATTTGTGATATTCTTTTGAAAACTAAATGTTAAAGCCATTCAAGAAAAGGACCATAAGTTAATTGAAGTTATTTTCCTTAGAGAAATTAAATATCATACGCGTATACTAGATGTTCTATATATATATACAGTTAGACGTAAAATCAAAGTTTAGTAAGTTTCTATAAATGACATCATAATATACGGAAGTCTTTCTCATATCAATGAAACCTGACGACGGATAAAACCTACAATACGATACAAGAGCCGAAAAGTTCATATTGTTAACTGATCATTGATATTTCATCTGTTTTCTTCAATTTAATCTATAACGTCGTCTATGAAATTTAAAAGTCTTCATTCATAAAACTCAAACGCTTAAATTCAAACCTTTCTCGATACCGATAAATAAGGAGAAAATGTAGAGAATTTCCCTTAACTTAATTATTAAAAATATTCTCCTTAGACATTTTTAAGCATTTTTAGAACAATGCCGCTAAAGCCTGTTGCCTTTTTTCATATTAAATTTGTGCGCATGTATGGAAAATTTAGAAATACTTGAGATCAAATTTTATTACACCAATGGATAGATTTAACCTTGTTCACCCACAACCGCTCAACCGCAAATTTTGGTGAAATTAGATACACCGACATACTAAAGATAATAATATTGAAAATTATTTGGATTTGTTCATATGTACGCTCACTCCTCATATAAACAGACGTTTTAATAAATTCCTTACGAAATAGTAACAGTGTTTAATGGCATGAAGTTTTGAAATTTGAAAAGTGAAGTATATCCATCTTTTCGTCTATCCGCTTGTATAATATCTGAGATAAATATTCTCATGGTCACAAAGATGAAGATATTCGCTACAAATTTAGCAGAACTATTGGAAACTATTGCATGCAGGTTGGTCCTGAAAATATGATAAATCAGACAAAGAACGCGCCTACAGTACAAACTAAGCTGAGAACACTTTTGCTGGTACCTTCAGTATCGGTAAAAAAATGGAAAGGATTAACCACGCTCGTTTGATATAATAGAGTATTGGAGTTCAAGTTGTTTGTAAAAAAATTTTTAACATTAAGAAAAGAACTTCAGAAACTTCAAAACTCACTACATATGGTTGATATGCTCGATATATATGCTTGATCAGTATCAAATTCGGAATCCATTTAGATATTTCTATCCGCTCATCAGTCCATCAGTTCTTCTGTCTTTCTGCTTATCTGTGTAGTGTCGGTAACCATTCTCTCGATCGCAAAAATTAAAATATTTGGATGAAATTTGGCAAAAACAATATTGGTACTGAGAATAGGCCAAATTGATCTCGCAGGGCACGCTTACAGTGTAAAATAAAGCTGAAAACACTTCTGTTTTCTAGGTCTCGCACTCAGTACTCATAGACTTTACCTAAAACAATACTTTTTTTAAAATTATCATACAATATACGATACATTCAGTGCAAATACGATGATTATTATTTACTGATCGATGTTATGTATTTGAAGCCAAACTTTCATTGTAACTCGAAAATAATTTACAAATATTTCTTCGCAATCATTATTTATTTATTTTATTACCCACCACTGAAGGGTGAGGGTGTATTGACTTCGTCATTTTGTTTGCAACACCCACAAATAAGCTTCAGAGACCCTACAAGGTATATATATATTCTTGGTAAGCATCGAATTTACAATCGATGCAAACTTTCCCGTCTATCCACCTGTTCTTCTGTCTGTCTGTGACAAAGATTCCCTTTTACGCAAAAATGAAGATATTGGTTTGCAATTTGGTACAAAAATTGCCAGTTCTTTCACACAAGTTGGTGTTGAAAATGAGTCAAATCGGTAAAAAGACAACAACAACGTCCAGTGCAACGTAAATTGAGAACATCGCTGTTTCTGAAAGCAAAAAAAAAATGGGTTTTTTGATTGTCCACCATTGGTTCTCCATCCGTTCGTCTGTCTATGTATCTGTCTGCCTATCTATGCAATGTCTGTCAAAAATTTTTGCTCTGCTATCGAATATGGGCCAAATCGGTCAAACGACACGACTAAAATATAACATAAAATATAGCATAAAAACGGGTATTTTGCTCACTAGTCATAAGCGAAATAATATAGAATAGCCTCGATATTCTATAATAATGACAAGAATCTGCCACCTCTTCTCAATTCTATAGAGTATTGAGAATTAGTTTTTTTCGAACAATTTTTTTAAGATAAAGTTTCTGGATATAAAAGATTCGGCACAACCGAATATAGTTTTCTTACTTGTTATATTTTGCCAACAAGCAATTTTGAAGTGTAGAAATTTTTTTTGAAAAACATTGAGTCATCATGCCCATATAACACAATTATTATCAACTTTGTTGTTGCTAATTGGTGAGCACGAGTTTTTCTTTAACTAAATTATATACAGCAAAAATGTAAAAAATAATTAAATCTATTTCGTAATATTTATTTTGATTATTTTGCTCAACAATTTTAATTTCCATTAAATCATAAGAGAAAATGACTTTGGAATGAACGGTGAAATGATTTTTATTCGCGGTCAAGCTGCCTTACATTGAAACATTTAAATCATGCTTAAGTTTAGACAAGTGTTACATACTTAACCCATTGAGTGTAAGAATTGGAATGAATGCTTTTATATATCTAGCACCGGAAGTTAGAGATTTGACAAAACGCTTGCACCGTTTAAAAGAAAACTTCAAAGGCGTTAAAATAAAAGACCTGTAATCTTGATAAACATCAAATTGTGCATTGATCGAGACGTGTTTGTCCATTTGTTAGCTCATCTGTGTGTTCGTCAGTATATTTGTCTGTGGTAAACGTACTCCCAATCATAAAAACTTGGTAAAGGCATTAGAAGTTCTTGCACGTAAGCGGGCGTTGGAAGGGGTTCAAATGGGTCCAACGAAACGCCTACGATACACTATAAACTGAGAACACCTCTGTTTTCAAAAGCATGTATTTATAATGCATAAGCTATACCATATCAAATTTTGAAAATTTTGGCGTGTACTCTAACGATGATCCTACAGTATCTGTACAACAATGGAAGAAGAGTATCGAAATTTCATTTTTGTCGTGTTTTTTTTTTTTTGTCAAGATAAAGATGATCGGTGTAAAAGATTCGATCACATTCGAATATTAATTTCTTATTTATTTCTCTTATTATTTAATAGTTTTATTAACCAAAAAAAGCTAAAAAGTTTGTCGCAATGAAAACATTTGATGCAATTTTCTTTGAAACATTCATGTAAGGCACTAGTATAATTTATTATTGCGTTATCTTATGTTAACTCTTTTATAAGACTCTATTTATAACAATAACGCAGTAACATTAATTTAGAATTTCACACTTTCCTTTATTTAATGTTAAATGAAATTTTCTTTTATAAACACCCCATAAAGAATATATTACGTTTTTTATTTTCTTTTGTTCTAAATCAAATGAGCCAATAATGTACCATAATTACAGTTGAATGATTGTGAATACTGATCGAAACTTTCCAGGCGATTGTTGCAATTTTGGTTGCTTTTAGTTTGCTTTCGCTGGATAATAGATGTGTACTCACTTCATATTTTATTTTGATAAATTTTTATAGGAATTTTTTTAATACCCATTTAATTGCATGAAGGAAATGATTTCTGTGCTTGCCAAAAGTAAATACCATATGAGTTTCTATTACTTGTCAAGATTAGAAATAAAAAGTAAACTGAGAGATTATTTTATATATTAGATACTAGTGTTAATTATAACCAGCAATTTCTATGGTTAAACGCAATAAAATAATGGGAAATATCAGTACACATAATAGTTAAATTCGATGATTTCGATCTTTCTTTGCCTAAGATAACATTTTTCAATTTCAGTATTATTGAGATATTCAAGGTATACAAACGTTAATCATGGAACACTCAAAATTGCATTGATGGGATCAGCAACATGTAGTGTATTACAGTCTGCAAAAACCGACTGAAACTGTGTTACTGTAGATGTTTACCGACATCAATTGAACAAATTAAATGATGTATTGTTGCAAAGAAAGATCAGCAATAGGTGGAAGGAAAACTTGAGTTAAATTTATCTCTTATTTTACGAATTAATTCAGAACTATTTTCAATCGCTTTATGCTTTTTTTTTCTGTCTGATCATACATTATGATCAATGTACTAATAAATTGATACATTGGTATGTTTCGGCTCAAGGACGAGAGTTATTCATTGAATCGACACGTTTTTCATGGAAATTTACCATATAAAGCCATTAAATGAGAAAAGTTAATGATTTTTAACATTTCTTGACAAATATCGTTAAAAAATAATACTTTTGCATATTACCCCCGAATGCAGGAAATTTGGACGGAATAGAAAAATATCTTAAATCTCGTTTCCATATAAGTATACTCACTAACAAAAAATTTTATTTAGCAATAAGATCCAATTTTTAAAGAAAGGTAATAACACTTCCTATAAAATAGTCATTAAACATATAAGTTTTCTATGCTCAGTTTGGACCATATAATCCTACTTTTTTGTTATTAAAAATTATTTAAATTCTAAGGAAAATTAATCGGGTGCAATCTGGTTACATCTTATTCTAGAATAACATCCCTTATATCCATAACTTAATTAGTTACTCATCTGAACTTTGAACGAACAAGTACGATAATTATGCTTGACATTGCTCGATCTTCAATGTCCACCATCTTTATCTTAAAAAACACTCGAAAAAATGACACTTTTGTACTTTATAATGTTGAATAGACATAGCCGATTTTTTCTATTTTTGCACACAGATTGTAGGATCACCTACAAAATGTACCTGAAAATTCATATCGTCAACTCTATCCCAATTTATAAGTAACGAACCATACAACCCCGAAATGAGGAGTATTTGCATTTCATCATTTTGATTGTAATGCTCAAAGGGCAATTTTAGAAAATACGCAAAATGTGTATATTCTTGATCAGCATCAAATTTAGAATCAATTTAAGCATGTCCGTCTGTTCGTTTGTGTAATGTATGGGTAAAGTTTTCCTGGGCGCAAAAACGAAGATATGTGCTTCAAATTTGACAGAAAGACTGGAAGCTCTTGCACACACGTTGATATAGAAAGTGGGCCAACTTGGTCGAAGGGTACGCTTACAATATAATGTAAATTGTGAACATCTCTATTTTCACGAAAAAAAACAGTTGGGCTTTTTGCTTATTGCTCATAAGCCATAGCAGACAGGTCCATAACAAAAATGGAAAAGATCGACCACGCCCACTCGATAGAATGGAATATTGAAATTTAATTTTTATGTGAAAATGTTTGTGACATCAAAAAAAGAAGCTGGAGACACCCGTAAAGTATATATATTCTTGATCATTATCAAATTCGGAATTCACCTATACGTCTGTACTTCCGTCAATCTGTCTACCTGCTTCCCGTTGTAGCGTCTGCGATAAGCACTTCTCTGGTATCGGGATCAAGTTCGGCAAATAAAAATGGAATAAATCTGCCACGCCTTCTTAATATTATAGAGTATCAATATTTTTCTTTTTTACTTTTTTTTTTAAGATCGGTGGGTCTAAAATATTCGGCATAAACGAATACAATTTTCTTTACTTGTTTTTTTTCTTTTGGGAACAGAGGTGTTCTGAGTTTATGTTGTACTGAATGAATATGTTTTTGACTGATTTAACCAGTGGCAGTTTGTGTGCAAGAATTTCTAAAGTAGTAGAAGCAGGCGAATAGGCAGCAATCCTTTGACGTTAATCAAAAACATACATATTTTGTGAATTTGTTGAAAATTCCTTTTGGGCGTTGCGAACGTTTTGGTAAAATGAATAAGTTCTCATTCTTCTGTGTCGGGCATAAAAACCACATGCACGTAACCAAAAGTCTCCAAAACCAACGTTTGAGTGTTACAAACAATATGATAAAGTAAATACATTTCATTTCCTAATATTGCATGCAATTAAACTTACACTAGGTTGGTAAACACTATGGTCAAACAGTAATCAACTTTATAACTGAGATGTTTCCTTCCTTAGTCGAATGAAATTCATTAATTTTTTATAGTAGCTCTGAAGAGATATTAAGTAAAGTCATAGCCATACCACAAGGTCATTAGAAACAATGCATATCGTAATACGTATTATTCATATGAAAAAACAAAAAATATATTTGTTTATTTTATATGAGGAGGATACTTTAAAAGCATCAATTTTAATAAAATGTAACGTATCCACTTAAGGGCGTATTTTAAATATTTAACATCTGGCGATATTACATAAGCCGAAATAATAATAATAAAAATAATTACGATACGCTACGCGGTAATGAAAATGAACAAAAAAATAAAATTTATTTTCGTATTACAACAAAAAGATTCTATGAATTGTAAAAATGCGAAATTTCGAATTTCGATTTCTTATAATTCAAATAACCTTCGTTAAATAGGTTTACTTTGAATATATAACCACATCGTGGCATACGTTACCTACTCTCCCAACACATCAAAAAAATCGATAGACACGTATTCGCTTATAAATTGATTTTATTTATATGTTTTATCATTCACATGTATCTGGGTAAGATATTTTAAAAAATGTTAGGGACATTAATGTATGGAAGATATGATTTATCAACAACGTTATTTAAATCCATAAAAGATACTGTTTGTAACAAACACAGCAAAAGCTTATCTTTATTGGTATCTTTGCGAAAAATTGAAAGCAATTTTACTAAATGCAGAAAATAAGGTCATTTTGTAGGACCTACCTTTATTTGGGTCCAGTATAAATTTATATTAATTTCTATGCCAATGTTTGTGTGGTAGAATCTAAGTTACAGCAGGTGTCATCTATTTTATCTTATCCTTATCTTATGCATTATCTGTGCTCACAAACTAAGAATATATTATATATATATTATATATATATATATATATTATATATATAAGATTTGGATTTCAATTTTTAGCGGACATTAGCATTTGAATAACAAACGGCGAGTAAACAAGAGAATCAATTGTTGAGGCGCAGATAGACTTTACAGAAGGTCTAAAGGTACATTTGAATGTGACAAACAAAATAGCAATTCCGTATTTTCCTATACTTCAAGAGCTCTATAACAATGAATGAATCATTTTGTTCGTGATCAAACACATACGCATTCACATGCATACTTATAAGCAAATTAGTGTGTGTTTTCATACACTTTCTCTACTACTATTTCACGCTCAATGAAATGTTTTGATCATAGTGATGATTATGTATATTTTTTTTAGACTATCACATGCGTGTGTATAAGTTAACGGTAAAGTATATGTTTGTATGTTTTGTATACATTTTCTGGATTTTCGTAATATTTCTTGCCTCACACACACACACACACACACACACAGGTCTATATGCACATGCCAGGAACCATGTACTGAGTACAATATTTGAAGAGTGTGCATGCGCATAGGTGTGCGTGCAACAACGGAAGTTACAAATATCTTACATTTCATTTTTTAAAATTTTTGCTGTTGTGACGACTAAAACCAAATAAAAATAAATAAATTGTTGTCTTCCTTCATAAAATTGTACACACACACACACGTAGCAAACAGTAGTGTTTAACCGAAACCTATAAAGTACCTAAGACTTTCAATAGAGCGGAACAATATGGCACATTATTGTCCTTGAAATAATTTTGAATAATTTCCCTTTTATTACAAAATAATGAAAAATGATAAGCCTATGAAAATAATAGCTGATATCAAGTGAAGGTTTGTCAGAATTATTCCCCACAACTCTAAAATTAGAGCTAAACCATGTGGGTTTCTTCTACTCACTACCGAAAATTGGGAATGCGAGTGGAAACATTTAACTGATATTCATTAAAATGTAAGTTGAACAACAAATGCATATACATGATACAAACAAAAGGTTTTCTTTCGTCGAACTTCTTAAATTGTATTTCGAAATTATACAAAAATAATGAAAGTTTTGATTACATTGTCTTCAACACTTCGAAGGGCTTAAAAAGCCATGCTGAAAATTTTGAAACAAAGCGGGCACTAAGTTGTTTTCTACTTCGGCAATGTGTTTAAATTACTTTTTTAATATTTTATTCTTCAGATTTTCGAATAAATAATAATTACAAGGACTTAAGCAGGACGAATAAGGTGGAGTTTTAAATAAATTTTTTTAAAGACCAATTTGCTCTAAGAGTTGAACAATCGTCTTATGAAAATGTGAGCGGTATCCTAGCGTTGACAATATCATGAGGTACTTATAGTTGGTAAATTTATACGATTTGCAATATTCACGATTCTATCGTTATTCCAGAATACAGAACCCATAATTTTTATAATTCGTATTTACGTGCGGTTGTTTTCGACGGCTAATTAGAAAGTTCGAAAACTGATTTTCCTGTCTGCGTGGCTTTATAGTAGACCTAACTTTCCACAGCAGTTAACAAATTGTTCAACAAATGATTCCACTCGGCGTCTTCTTATCTTATCCAAAATTGTTACAATTTATTGTCCAGTTCAGTGCAGAACTAAATATTAACAGGAATTTATTCAAAACTCAGTTTGATTTTCGCTATTGCAGTTACCTTTTTAGCCAGTTTTTACGACTCTGAAAGTTTCTACAAAAGACATCAATCCAATATCCCACGTTCTTCAGAACCATTTTTTCTTTTCATAATTTCTACGGGCTGTTGCTACAAATAGAATGGCAAAAATAGTAAACATCTATATATTAGCTTTTTAATAAACATTTACCGGTAGCAAAGTAGCAAAGGCCAGCAGTATTAATGGTTGACCTTCCCCAGCTATAATGTTCGCAATCGTAGATCGCAAGAAAGGACAATATGCCTAAAGAACATAATAATTAAAAAAAAAATTGAGAATCTATCAAAAATTTGAAAGTAGACCAATAACCGAAGCCCCCAACTTCATTACATAATTGCGTTCGTTTACGGTGCGTTAGAATATAGTAACGGAGTTGCGCGGGCTCTTCTTATCTACTAGTCTACGTGGCTTATTTAAGTGTTCATCCCTCTTTCTAGTCTTCTATGATTATCTCACGGTCGAAGAAAAAAAGCAAAGTTGACGTTGCTGCTAAAAAAGTTTACTCGTTTGATATTTCGTACCGACACTTTAAACACTTTCTAACTCTTTAAAGTTAATGCTTATAATATCTCTATCTGACCTCATTGAAAAACTTCAGGCTTGGTGCCTAGTCAAGGTGACATAATTCTCACCAAGAAAGTCGATCCCAAAGCCATCCGACCATTAGAAAGATGTTTTAATCGCACTTTACTCAAAACCAAGCGGATTTGATCCATTTCTACTTCTTCGCTATCAATAATGTCCATTTTTCCAAACGAAAACTATTTTTCTAAAAAGAAAGAAAA
>KK351012.1:400519-426702 GCA_000671755.1 Glossina brevipalpis
AGTTTTTTCGAAATTAGTTTCGATACAGTGGTTATGAAAGTGTGTATAAATCTGAAGCTATTTTATAATTATGCTTCATTCGTTTCAAAGCTTTTCCTGATTTCGGGCAAATCAAATTTCCTATGTGAAGAAAATAGAACATTCTGGTCAATTTTTTCTTCCAAACTAAATTGAGGCTTTCAATTAATTATTCAATCATATAACTTAAATAAACTTCACTCCTCCTTCTCGGCGACGTTTTATGAATCTTGCTGATATGCTTTAGGATCAATTCTAAATTTGAAATTCTGAAAGTATACACGTACGCACAATGATCAAGGAAAGAAATATAAAGACCGGGATCTTTTAATAGTATGCAAAAGAATGGAGTAGAAAAAAATGGAGTAACATGGAAAATAATACAGTAGAGTATGGTACAGATTATGACAGTTTAGGCTTGCTATCAACTTCATTAAGTAATTACTTTCGTTTACGATGCGTTCCAATATAGTAACATGTAAGAAGTGCAAGAAACCTTTTGTGCACTTCTTTTCAATAACTTTACCCAGAGTATATACTCATTATTACATTATTATAACATTAAGAGAATATAGCATTAATAACAACACATCGTACCGCATGCTACATAAGGTTGTACTTTGCATTTTTAGCACACTTGCCCTTTTGTTATTTAACGCACTTTTGATTTCATTGCAGTATTATTATACTCATTACCGAAAGATGAGGATATACACATTTTGTCATTTCGCTTGCAACACCCAGAAGAAACTTGCAGAGAGCTCACAAAATATATGTAATCTGATTGAGAATCAAGTTTAGAATCGGTTTGGACATGTCTGTGTGTCCCGCTATTCGTCTGTCTGTCTGTCTGCGTTCAAGATTTTCTTAGAGGCAAAAATGAAGATACCGTCGTTTTGCACGCGGGTTGGTGCTAAAAATAGGCCAGATTGTTCAAAGAACAAGTCTCCAGTATAACTTAAATCAAGAATAAATCTGTTTTTGGAAAGAAAAAAAATTAGTTTTCTTGATTGTTACTTATATTATAAATTATAGCATATAAATCTATAAAAATTTCCATGCATACTATATTAACTATCTTGTAGTGCCTGCACAAAAATGAAAAAACCGACCACGTCCACCCAACAAAGTAACCTTGAAATTTAAGTTTTTTTGTGAAAACACGCCTACAGTAAGACATAAACTAAAAACCCCTTCACTTTTTCACGGTATTTCACAAAAATTGAAAAAATATTCAACGCCCCGCATATACAATAGAGAATCGAAATTTACTGCTTTTTTAGTCTTTTCAAAATGAAAGTGGTGGGTATAAAAGATTCGGGCACAGCTGAATGTAATTGTCTAGCTTATGTTTATATATTGTTAATAAAATACATTTTTTATACCCTACACTGCCTGTTATATAGAAAGTAGTTGATTTGTCCCCATAGCATTCAGGAGGTACTTAAGATAGAAGTAATTTTTATTTTATTTTATCAATTCAAAGTCATTTTCTGATTCGACTGAAGTTTATTTGCGTTTTGATTCAAGGACAAACTTTATTGAAAATGGAATGGAACCGTCCCGTCTTACTTAAAAAAAAACATTATATGAAAAAATTTGTCACTTTCAAAATTTCGCATTAAAAAGCAATCAATAATAGCATTTCGACATTGTTCTATACGTTACCATTAAAAAGTTATAAAATTTTCTAAATAAAGTAAAGATTACGAACTAGACAAAGCTTCTTTCTTTTCTCGAAAAAAGATGCAGAAGATGCATTCAAATTTGATGCAAAAGATGCATTCAAATTTGAAAGGTTTTAAAGAGCCCGCTTGAAAAACAATTAGATTATTTTTGACTAAACCAAGATGTATTAAATAGAAACAAAACACACACACACATATATATATTCCAACATATAAAACATATAATGGTCACCGTCACTCCCCTGGTCTAATGGCATACCGTTACCGCGATCAAAACCCTTCAAAATTAAATGATATCAACGCGTATGATTATTTATTTTATTTTAATTTATATTATTGTCATGAATATAAAAAAAAATGTATGTTGCTCCAATTGAGAGAACCCATGATCTCTCTATCCCTATGCGCCCGCGCCTGCAAAATCATCAAAATATTGATGCGCATTCATGATAATATGGCGTTCAATTAAAATTTAAAAAAAAAAAAATCATTTTTGTATTATGTGTATTACTCCGTTAACCCGAAATTATGCTCCCGAACTCACCTGCAATCTGATTTAGAAAATTTGTCTACATAGCGCTCGTATACTTTTATGGCATTATTTATGATATTTTCACTGATTCACAGGAATTTGAAGATGCGTAGATTCGTTCACTTATTTAGCGGTGTTACTTGACGAAAAACTTTGTTATAATTTGCACATTGAGCTTGCCATAAATAAAGCTCCGGCATCGCTGGGTTTTATTCAAAAGTGATCTCGTGATACGACGATACGTACGTCACAAAAACACTTTATATAAGTTTAGTGAGACCAATACTTAAATATGCATCCATCATGTGGTCATCTGCCAGCAGCGGTTATGTTCATGCAATTGGATATTCTGGGCTGGAATCCACGAGTCGCCTTGACAACGTACAAACAAATTAGTACCTGTTTTGTTTTAAAATGTTCGGAATTTGACATACTAAACTTATAATTTTAAACAACGAGAACTACAAAACCGTTCGATGATTCCTGCGTAAGGAGTTTTACTTCAATCTGTATGCAATTCTTCGATTGTTGGGTGTCAAAAATTCAACTTAAACTGCGTACGAATCTTTTCTCATTAAATTATTGACATCGAATGTCACACGTTTATTTTGTATTGAATCGATTTAAGCGTATATGTAAACCTGATATTTTAAAAGGTTAGCTTTTATTAATTGTTTTATAACCGGCCTCTGAACAAATTTTAAATTAATGTTTTCTTTGCAATAAACTCAATAAATCGATTAACGATTAATTAAGTGTTAACATTGGTTAATTATTTCATTTTGCTTTCGTTTCTTTTTTCTTATCAGAAATTGGAACAGGAAAAACATATACTGAGACAAAAATTGTCTATTGCCGAAGAGGAAAGCGAACAACGTGTATTGGAATTGCAAACAGATCTCAATGAACTTAAGGAGAAATTGCAAGCCCAGGTAAATTTATTTGAGATTTGTCGTCATAATTAATTATGTGGAAAAGAATCCATGTTCTGCTGTTAACGTCTCTATTATTTAATATTTCTTTTATCTTATGAATTATTTCTCAGGAAAATGCAATACGACATGCAGAAAAGGAGAAAACATTGTTAATTGAAGAGCTATCCACTCAAAATGCTCGCCTAACCGAGCAAATACAGGAAGCTCACGCGACAGAAATAAAACTAATGACACAAATACAAGAACTTAAAGATCAGTACAATTACAGAAATACAAGTTTACAGGTATGTTTCTTTAATGATTAGATTGTTTGTTTAATAATCATCCATAATACATTAGCAAAATGACATAATTTATTATAATAAAAATTTCCATTTGTTTATATACAGGAACACGTTAACAGCTTAGAATCGATAAAATGTGAATTGAATTTGACAACAGAAAAACGTCATGATTTGGAAAAACGTTTACAACTGGTACGAGAGGAAAAAGAAAATTTAGGTTCTGCCTTAGAGGAGGCCTCAGATCGAATACACATGCTGGAACGTCATGCTAGAGAACAGGAAACTAAACTCGAGGTAATTAAATATATGATAAATATATAATGCAATGAAATATATGTTAATTTGATGAAAGTCCCTACATTGGCCTGTTTTAACCCAAAGAAACTACAAACGCTATTGAAAATGAATCAATAATGAAAAAGATTATATTAGGTTGGGGAAAAGGTAATCCATTATTTTCCAATTCGAAATGTTAAATAAAGTCCTGAAGTTCATATAAGATTGGATGAATTACCTTTTCCCCAACCTAATATATATATTGAAATAAATCTCAATTTTTAATAATTTTCGACAAAAGTCGACGAGAAATAGTATTTTAGTATACGATCTAAATATATGTGCAAAATTTGAATCGGATAAGACGAATTTTTGGATACCCTTCTACTTAAATGCTCGTACGAAAATTAAGTATTTACACATCAGCAAGGTCCATTTTTTATATCCAAACCAAACAGATTAAAGGTATATTCATTTTGTCAAAACAGTTACAACGGAAAAGTTACACTCAAAAGGAGGTTATCCAAAGTATATATATTCCTGATTGGT
The DNA here is from genome assembly GCA_000671755.1 of Glossina brevipalpis. Taxonomy (NCBI): domain Eukaryota; kingdom Metazoa; phylum Arthropoda; class Insecta; order Diptera; family Glossinidae; genus Glossina; species Glossina brevipalpis. The sequence goes on from KK351012.1 coordinate 404,802, forward strand.
AACCAATTCTCAATCGATTTAGATATGCCCATCTGTCCATTTATCTGCCTACCTGCTTTCTGTGTGTTCTTTGTACATGTACTTGAAAACATTCTCCTGATAACAAATATTAGAAGTTCCTGAAAGCAAATTGTTATTCAAAAATTTGCCATATCAATCAAAAGACATAGACTAGCAGGGAAATATAAACTGAAAACGTCGCTGTTTTGACAGCAAAAAAAAAATTAATTCTTTTGCTCGTTACTCATAAAATATAATACAACAATTAGAACAATAATAATTGTCACTTATGTTCTATGGATGATCCTCTAGCACCTGTATAAAAATGGAAAATATTATGCAATAATAAAATTTCAAATACTTCCTTTCTTTGATCTTTTTTTAAGGTAAAGGTGATGAATACAAAAAATTCGATCACAGCCGAATAGAAATTTTCTTACTTATTAGTATTTTATGATGGAAATTATTAGAAAATTATGATCTGACATTTAAATCTACTGTGGTAAGTTTTATCGGACCTTTATCCGTGTATGTGTCGGCGTTCTTATGAATAGGAAATTTCTATATAACAAAGGATAATTTTTGACAGCTTATGACGAAGATAGGTGAAGAATTTTATTAGACAATAACGTTTCAAACTGTTTTATTGTGAAACTAAAATTCTCCTTAAAATATCAATATTATTGCTAGGACAAAACGACATCGCCCTCGCAAATCCGTACTTTGGCATTCTCAATGTCTTATCTTTTATTAGTTTATAGCTTAACTCCTAACCCTCCCATGCCCAATAGTTAATCCTCTACGAAATATCTATCATTTTATTCATTATCAAGCATTTAATTGAAAAAGCATTCATATCATTAATTTTAGGCCAATGACCTGTGAAATTAACTGAATTAATTTGTTTTCTATTTAAAAATTTTTAAGCATAATATTAAGGCATACTTTCTTAATAAAATATTTCACTTTTTTTTAATAAATATCTTAAAATTATATTACAGACAACTCTGCAGGCGTTGGAAAGAGCGCAACGCGAAAACAATGTGCTGGGCGAACGCTTAGGAACGGTAAGTAATTAGTTTGAGATAAATAAATGACAAAAATTCCACATTTCTTTCCCATCATCATCACCTTATCGTTACCTTATCGTTGTTGTTTGTTCTTTTAAGGATAATTATACTAGTTCCCAAGGCAAGAAGTCTTTACAATTCGAAATGGAATGCGACGAAGATGAGTGCAGTTTTTCGGAAAATGGCAAATCCAGTCAAATTTGGATCGAGGCCCGTTCGGTATTTATACAACTTAAATCATTAGTCGACTCTTTGAAAATTGGTCACGATGATGATTCAGGTAAATTGAACGGTTTCCATAATCATTTCAGTTGTCCATCACTTTTAAAGAAAATCTAATATTATAACTAAGGCTTTGCAGGTTTAAATTCTGATTTATCTTTGGATTTGGAGTCTATGGATAATACAATGTCATCAGCATTACGTTCAGTTGAAGACGGCAACTGTGATCCGATAAATTTTCGTCCAGGTATGTTATCGTCAATGTCGGATGAACTAACACGTCTACTATTGAATTTGGATGCTGGTAATTTTAAAAAAATGTTGGATCAAACTAGAAATTTAGTTCTTGAACAGGAAGATGAAATTAAGCGAAGTCACCATTTAATACAACAATTAGAATCTAAGGTAAACGCTAGACTTTCCTATTTACTAAACCTATTTATCATATTTAATCATTAACGTAATTGCTGCCCAGTTGACTATTACAAATGTGGAATTACAAAATGTCAAGGAAGAACGTGATCAGGCTCGTGGAGATTTAACAGATCATAGTGGTCGTGACGAATTATTGGCTAAAGCGCAAAAGGAACGCGATAATGCCAACGAAAGACGTACAAAGGCAGAAATAGAATTGGCTAAGACCAGAGTAGAACTTATACAGGCCAATAGCCAGCTTTTAGAATCTATACAACAAAAAGTTGAACTTTCGCAGCAATTAGAACAGTGGCAGGTTTGTTTAGTTTACAAAATTTTAAATAACAATTATTTAATATTTCCCATCATTCTTCCATTCTTTCATCATCCTATTAGATGGACATGCAAGAATTAATTGAGGAACAAATGCGTTCGAAGATGATTAATAATCGTAAAACGATGATAAGCGAATCGCAAGCGAGCAACACTAGTGCTGCAGCCAACTTAGCCAAACGTTTCTCCAATTATAAATTCTGGAGCCTTTTTCAGCGGTAATTTCACCTATTGACCACAAATACGATAGCTTATTACTACTCCGTCACAATAATTATATAAAAAGCTTTCTAACGTGTACTTCTAGAACATTTTGTAAAAATTATAAAAAAAAAACTGAATATTAATAAATTAAATTTTTATTTCAATTATTACAAAAAAAAAATAAGATAAGTATTATAAGGCTGTGTGTGTCTGTGTGTATGTGTGTGTTTGTGTATGTATGTGTGTGCTCGTTCATCGTTTTACAATAAAGAAATCTGACACGTGTATCTTTTAATATGATTCTGTTCACTTAGATTCACTTAGATTATTGCGCCTTAATCGCGTGAAAAAATACTTTTTATTGATATTTTATGATTGAAAACCAAATTACTGATGCTAATATTGCTATATATAATTTTTATTGTATTTATGTGTCTATAATTTAGAGGCGGAAATTTGTTAAAATCAATTCATTTTTATCTATAAATTTAAGAGTAATATAATTAAAAACGTTTATGTAAAGCACCGATGCTTGTATCGCTTTCGATTTAATGACAACAAACATTTATTGTATATTTATTATATATATATTTTTATTTTTTTATTTGTTTTTTTTTTGGTTACAAATATTAACAGCTTTTTATGCAGATTATACGTCTTTTTGTTGTTATTTTGAATAATGTCAATGAGTCGCCGCCAAAATTTAAAAAAAATTGTATTGCATAGACGAGTAACGCTTTTATTTCTTTTGGTTGCTTTTCTTCTGCTCTGTGGATTTCCTATAATTAAGTTTCCGATAATCACAGCTGGCTTATAACTTAACCGAACCGAATTTTACACTACATATTGTATTTGTCTGACATAAATATCGTGTCTATTTAATGTTATCAAAAAAATTTTTTTTTCTGCTCTATAACAATTTACCTTTTTCTTTCTTTCACTTTTCTTCCCATCCAGTTGAAGTTATTATAAAAATTTGCTAGTTGTGGGGTTCATGAAATACATGGGAAAAATACACTTATGTAGTGAAACTTACAATAGTAAATTTATATATCACATCACTATTTTGGACCAACTTTCACGATAAATTAATAAAAAAAATTTAGATTTTTTGTTATCGTATAAACTCTTATTTTTCGTAAGAGAAGAAGCAGCTTCAAGGAAAGACCACGATCCAACGAGAATTCTACTTTTTTTCGCCAACTTTCGACCTGTAGATTGAGCTCAAAAATAAGGACATAAGACGAACGAAAATGTTTATAATTGTTTCAGAAAATGATTTTGAAAATTATTTTGAATTTATTTCAAACCCTCTTCTTCTAAACATTTATAAATTTATAAATATATTAGAATCATCGGTTAATTTATATATAAATGGTGACACAAGTGACATGCCTACAATAAAAAAAATATTGTAACTTTCCTGCTTGTTGCACATCCTGCAAGGACTGACAGTTTTAAAGCATCCAAAAAAAAAAAAAAAAAAAAAAAAAAAAAAAAAAAAAAAAAAATGTTTCGTTCTACATTAACAATGAAAAAATAGTTTTGTAAGTTTATTTAGAAGAGAAAAACACGCAAGTTTTATTAGATTTAAGTAGAGCACGAAACTACAATGAAGCATTTTTTGAATTTAACAGATTTTTAAGAAAATTTTACACATATATATTCACTTGCCTTAATTCTGATTGAATTGAAAAATCAAAAAAGTTTTATCAAAAAAGGAAAAATTGTTATACCAATTAAAAGAAAATAACAAACAAAGAAAAACACTTTAAACTAAGAAATAAATGCATAAAAAAAAAATACTTTTGAAACGCAGTTTAATATTTTTGTTTAACATTATCTTTAACATTAAATTTCGGTATTCTATCTTTCTTGGCTAATATTTTATTGGATAAATCCTCCTCTATATTAATATTTGAAATGCACATATTTGTACGTCTCTCGATGATTCCTATAAATAGTTTAACATTATGGGCCGTTAACAAGGTACTGAAACTTAACACATTCAATATAGGAGCATCTTCGCCGGAAAGTTCTCTATATTGGTAAATATATCAAAATCAATTATTAAATATCAATAATGTTCATAATAATAGAGTACTTAAATATATCGCCAATTCCGTCTAATAGCAATTGCAAACGTGTATCTAAACTGTCTAATTTAAGTTTAGCTTCATTGTTAGATATTTCTGCATTTTGCAATCCTTCAGTTAAGTAATCCATTGCCTCCGTTTTCTGTTTTATTTCTTTTTCAAGCAATTCAATCTGCTGTCGTTCTGCGTATTAAATATTATAAATGTTATTTAAAATAAAACTAATCTCTAATCAGAGTATTTATAAAAGAGATAAGTCATATATAAGTCATATCCTTTTAATTGTTAATACAATTTGACTTGAATTAATTAATCGTGAAATCAGTATTTCAAGCTGAGCCATATATGAAATGAAAATTTTGAATATTTCCTTAAACAAGATTAGAGGACAAATTGGTTTATTTAAAAATGATCCCATAAACTGTAACGACACATGAAAAATCATTAACTATGTGTCCTCGTTTCAATCTCAGAAGACCATCGGTTCACTGATATTGGTTTATCTGTAACCGCTTGCAACTTGGTTCAATTAGTATATGATCTTCTAATTAATGAACTGCATATGAGAAAGTTAATGACAAGATGACTGATACATTCATTCAATTCAGGTTGGATAACCATAGGAGTAACATTTGACAACCTTTTCAATGGACTCATCTTTGATTGTATCGATCGATTCAGAACCATTTTTGGAAACGAATAAGTTTGTATGCCTCACTAATGCCTTTGTTCAGTCTACAGATGGCTATTTTTGAGATGTTTCGACGAAATTTAGTAGAGTAACGTGCTTTGACTCAAAGACGAATATTGTAGGGTATGATTTGGATCGAACTATTTTTATGATCACTGCTCATATATCGCCTTAATTTAAAAAGCTATTATATGAAAATTATTCCGCGTTGCGGTCGTCATTTTGCATTTTTTCAAGATTTTTCTTTTTACGCATTGTGTTGTTATTGTAGCTAAAGGTGCATGCAAAATATTGGCGTAATCAGATATTCTGAGGCGCCGTTTTATATGTCTTGTAGCGGCCGTCGTGTCAAATCTGACAAATCGGTTCGTTACTCGAAACTCTAATTTTTTCTTGTTTTTGTAACTTCGCCATCTTCTTATGTACTTCCTATACAATTTGTTTAAAAAATTTGCGTACCATGCATCAATTATTGCCAGATTATTAATAAAAAGAAACCTTTTTGCATCAAACCTACAGTAACTCTTCGGGTAGATAAAAACGGTCGTTCTTTTTTGATAAAAGTCCCGACCACATTTTTCCATGTTTTTCTGCTTGAACGATTGGAACTTCGTGCGTTTACTTTAACCAATCGAAACTGCTGTATTGAACAACTAGAAAAACGTTTCGGAAACCGCTTAACCTTATGCAATTACAACACACAAAAACAAAAAGAAAGAAATTCCAAACGATGCTTGCAATTTAATGTTCTCCTTCTTGTCTAACTTTTCTCCTTCCTTTACTAACTTTGAATTCGGAAAAGAATTCCTCGTCCAGCAGCTCTTTCATTGGGTATAAAGTTTAAACTCGACTTCTGTTCACCTAACTTCAGCCCGCCCCTTTTTATATAAATTATGTATTTAATCATTGGCAAAGGTTCTATATTTACGATCGCTTATTTAAAAAAGGCAAAGCTCATCAACGAAACATGAAATGATTGATTAATCATTCCATACTTACCAATTTCATCACTTAGCTCTTGTGTGACATCATTTAAAACCTCTACTTCATGACTTAGCTCGTTCACGTAATTGAAAAGTGCAAAATTTTCATCTTCCTGACGTTTAAATTGTGCCATCAAACGTGAGGTATTTGGTTCCTCGTACAATTTCTATTAAAAAATTTAATTTAATAGTTGCATTTAATTGAACATGTTATCAGAAAATAGAAGACGAAAGAAACCTTCATTTTATCAATTATTCCACTATATTCGTTTAGTTGCTTCTCAAAAGCTTCCTTTTTAGCCAATTTTTTGTCCATTTCTCGATGTTCCATTTCAGGTTTTAAACGTTTTTTACATTTGATATCGTAGAACTTTTGCAATTTGGCATCGTGCTCGAGGCGACGTTGCATTTCACGCATTTCCTGAAATATGTTCAAAAAACGAATAAATAATCAAAATTGAAATTATGTAAATCTACCTGTATGTGCATTATTTTGTCGTTTTCATTTCTGTCTTTTAGAACTTGTAATTTATTATACAATTCTTCCCTTTGATCGTAAGCCAAGGTGGACTGATCTATTAGTTCCATAATGTATTTTTTACCATCATTGAATTGTGTCACCATTGATTGCCACATTTCATTGAAATTGGCTCTGATTGCAGGAAGTTTCATAGTATTATCTTTTAAAATTTTATTTATTTGGAAAATTTCCATTACACTTACCGATCCTGTAACATATGATCAATAGAATGACGTAATTTGCTATTTTCAGTTAAGACGTCACTACATTTTTTATTAACCACATCCAAACGATTTTCCAATTTCACTACACTTTTCTGAACTTTATGAATCGTATCCTTATAACAACTATCAGGCACTTCTAGTTTACGCAAAAGATCAACTTCTTTTTCAGTCTGAAATCGATTTCAATTTAATATCTTATTGGCATATGTAAAATTAGAACAAAAAAAATTTATGGTCTAGCAAATATCCTATAGCATTTCGCCTGATACAAGGCTTTACCTGATCTCGTCATAACATATCAAACATTACACCCCCTTACTATGTAGATGTTTACTGTTCAACAAAACCTTATATAGAAAAGACCTCAAAATCTGAACCGATGTGACTCCAATTTTGTAGTCACTTTTTGTCAAGAGTCTTCTTCACCTATTTGCATCGCAAAATATCCAAAACTAAAGCTAAAGGATTGCTTTCCAAAAGGCCGTCGTAAGGGAAGGGGTCCCAAATTTAATCTATGCCTTCCAAATATACCGCATCAGATTTATATGCTGAATCACTTTTCTGTGTAAACCAATTTCCATCATAAAATTCTAAAAAATCGATCTTGCCCCTTATTAAAAATCTTTGGTCATATAAAGACTTATCTCTTGTAAGAACATTTATATGCGATGAAAAACGCTTTCATCAGATCAAAAATTTTCATTTATTTTGTATACCGAAATATTGTTGTTTACCGATTAATGGAGCTTTGGGAGTGATCACAAACATGGTCCCCTCCACTCCATTTTCAATCAAAGCATGTTAGTGCATCAAATGTCGTCAAAATAACTTCAAAACGACGACCGATCAAAATTTTTCATTTATTTTGTATACCGATTAATGGAGCTTTGCGAGTGATCACAAACATAGTCCCCTCCACTCCATTTTCAATCAAAGCATGTTAGTGCATCAAATGTCGTGAAAATAACTTCAAAACGACGACCTGAAGTTGAACGCAGCCAAGCAGACAGACAGAAAAACAAGCGTAAATCTGTTCAGAAAATGATTCTGAATCAATCAATATAATAAAAGATAGCTCTACCTTATATCCCTCATAAACAACATAACATAAATTTACCCCAAATGGAGTGGTGTGAAACAAATAAAAAGATTATATTCGTCTCGGGAATCTTTTCTATCCACCACCTCGATGCATAAAAATTCGTAAGTTAGAATCATTTCTGTACTCGGCGAATGCGAGAAATATTTATGCATAGTTTTAGATGAATATTTTCAATGGCTTGTAAATTAAAACCTTCGGCTACTCACGACTATATTCAGTCTGTGACCATCGACTAAGAATGTATATGTAAACTTTCACAGATAAACGGAAAAATGGATTACGACTAAATTATCTCCAAGTTGTTACGTCTATCAAGAATATAGTAAAGAATATCTGTTTTGTATTTCTGGATATTATAAATGAAAGGATAAATCTACTGTGTGCTTCTATGTTAGTGGCTACAATAAAAACGATAAGATTTAAAAAAGTAGAAGCTTCCGTGCACCTTTTTAATATGTCCCTCCAGCTCCCACAAACTTGTACGTTCCGTTTGCGATTGGCGTTGAATGCCTACAAATTCTTGTTGTAAATTAATTAAATAATGCTCTTTCTACAATGATATCAATTGAATTATAATTTGTAAAATTTTACTTGAATGCATTTACTTCACCATCAAATCCCTTTTAGCATGAGCACCTCTTTCCAAAGTATTAATCTCACATCTTAGTGCTTGATGTTCTCGGTATAAGACTGTTATTATTTGATTTTGTTTTTTTAATTGTTTGGTTTTATTCTCCAATAAATTGCGAAGCTCCAACTGTAAGGAGCGCAACTAACACCAATAAAAATTAAAAGAACGCTATCATGTCTACGTCTCCAAATATTTTTTCATTTTGATATCTAATTTTGTATTACCTGTCTTTGCAGCCGTTGTAATTCAGCATCGGCTAATTGATCTAAATCGGTATGGTTATTCATCGCATATTTATATTAATTAAAATAAAATTTTTACACATCGTTTTTCTGAATAAAATGTTAAGAAAATTTTCTATAATATCGTCGCTAAGCAACCTACAAAGCCGCTTAGAAAGCCATTATTTGATTTCGTCAATCATATTGACAATTTCAATATTGGAATTACTTCTTATTGCACATTCGATGTAATAAAATTGAGGTTTGAATGCCACAAAGAAGTGTTTTAATTCCAATACTTCATACAAATTTTCATTTCAGAATTTCCGATCGCTGACAATATATTAATTGGGACATATGCAGTAACACCATTTCCCTCCAATGTTCCCATGAATATTTCCTATGAGCTTCAAAATCATTTCAACAAAAGTTCGCTTTGGACGAATAAATGAAACGTCAAAATAAATACTGAAAAATCTATCCATGATGCATTTACGCTAAATAAAATTTCTTGTCATTTACTTCTTTAAATGGCAACAACGCCCCTATAAACAATCGCATAAAATATCTTGGCTTACACATTGAACAAAGACTAACATGGGAAGGCCATATAAAACTAAAAATAATTGGTGACGATCCTTACAACTGCATACACAAAAAATTTATCACATTGCAAAATACGCGACTGTTGTATAGTATAGTTGATCCATCGGCTACATCCGTAGTGGTAGCAGTCTTCACACGCGACGATTCATGTAAAGAAGAAATTAAAAGTCGATAAGTACAAAAAAAGCATCTAAAGCAATGTATTTTATATCTCTATTGATAACTTTTTTGAATGCGCTGAACTTTATAGCTTTTTTTTAAGGTTCTAACTTTCATTTCGCATACTAATACAATGGGTCGAAATTCTTTGCACAAGAACAGAGTGTTTAATTGCCGGAAACTAGGCATGTTCGCCACACAACAACTTAATGAAGCTTTAGCCCAAATATTTGAAGAAAATATGTTAGGCATGTAAAAAATAGAGTTGTTAGTTTTTTAAAGTAACAGCTTTTATCAAAACGAGAATTTAAACTGCGGTTCAAAATGTTTTAATTATATATGCTGGGTTTTGGTTTTTCAGGCGGTTTTGCTCCAGGAAAAAACGAAGTTATTGTTTCGCTAATTTCTAGCATATCGTTGTTAATTTTGGGGAATGAAATACGTTCTAATTCTTTCTTTGTAATCTTTTTTGGCAAGAATAAGAGCAATATCATCGTTAAACCCTTTGGTCTGAATATGAAGTCCGTTATATGTTAATAAAAAAGAAAAAAATTTATATCAAAAATACTTTCCAGATGCACTCATCTTCCATTATTGTCGGAATCGGAAAATTTCCAAATGTTGAAAAAAAAAGTTCCAATCATATCCAAAGCACAACCATGCATTCCTTCATAGTTTGCAATGTTTGTTGTTGGTATTGCAAAGTTTGGTGTTGGTATTGCTTTGATGCTTTGATCTCTTTAATCATTGTACGCCATTAAGTTCTTCATTGATTTCCTTCTTTGGAAACAGAATGAAGACCATTTATTCCCAGAGAGATTTATAAAGAGATAGAAATATGATTTAAAAACCTTAATTGCTTTCATTATTAATGGATATGAAAAGAATAATTAAGAAAATTACATTTGTTTTTGTATAAACTTTCCAAAATTTTCATTATATCCAACCTGTCATTTAAAATACGTAGGATTTTCTCTCATTTAAAGCCTTAAATAAATATAGATACAGATACAGATTATTTGATTATATTTAAGTAAGACTGTATGTGTGTTAGCCGCTCTCATGCCATCTTTAAAACTTAATCTGTGAAGTTAAAAATATGTGAACCATTTTCCACTTCGCGTCATTATTTTTTTCGATCATAAGAACTCCGACAGCACTCGAATGGAAATATTAACAGCAATTTGTACCATTTAAGAGCATTTTATTAAGGCTTTTATACTCATTGCAGAGTATTATTAAGAGATACTGTAAATACCTACAATTAAATTGATTGTAATGAAAATGTAAAAATATAATAAAAGAAAACAGAGTGAAAAGGAATATCTCAGCAAAAAAAATAGAGAATAACTCGAATAAGCGATAATATAGAAAACAGTACGCATCTAGCACAAGGTGAACAAGATTGCGGAGATTTGCCTAAAACTGCGAAGCATATCGCAAACAACATCATATAATGTGGTATGGAATAGCCGCCCATCAAAATTGCAAAATAAAATGGTGACCGTGTAATAATTTAATAAGATTACAGTTTGATTAAGTTGGCGGACAACACGACAAAATTCAATCTTACCGCCAAATTGGCGGTTGCCCATAGTATTTGATATCTTTAATAAATTTGAAAATGAATAAATAAGTCGTTTTTTAATGATGGCTACAAAGGGTGCTAACAGAGTATTACGTAGTTTTCGCAGGGAGGTATAATAAATGATAAGAGTACTTATACCCTCACCGGCGCTTATACCAAACAGACTATTAGCTAGTACACTCTCGCCCAGTTGTGCGGGCCCTTCTTATCTACTAGTCTACGTGGCTTATTTAAGTGTTCATCCCTCTTTCTAGTCTACTACGATTATCTCACGGTCGAAGAAAAAAAGCAAAGTTGACGCCGCTGCCAAAAAAGTTCACTCGTTTGATATTTCGTACCGACACTTTAAACACTTTCTAACTCTTTAAAGTTAATGCTTATAATAACTCAATCTGACCTCATTGAAAAACTTCAGGCTTGGCACGTAGTCAAAGTGACATAATTCTCACCAAGGAAGTAGATTCCAAAGCTATCCGGCCATTAGAAAGATGTTTTCATCTCACTTTGCTCAAAACCAAGCGGATTTGATCCATTTCTACTTCTTCGCTATCAATAATGTCCATTTTTCCAAACGAAAACTATTTTTCTAAAAAGAAAGAAAAGTGCCGCTTAATAAAACACGTTTTTATAACAATTTAAAAGATTTATTAGAATAGAGTAGTTATTAAATAACGACACAACTGAAACTGCAAATGATTTTGTTATTGAACATCCTCTCCAGATGGAGAGGATGTCTTCGCCATAGCATAGCTATTTTCTTCGACTTCATGGACGTCTCCGCGACGTACACCAACACTTATAGCGGTTTTAATTTCATCCAGAAGATGATCTTTTACTTCCGGATGAATTAGGAACAAACGCTCATAGATTTCTTCTATAGATGCCGGACGACCGATGTCATTCAAAACGTCTAAAATGATTCTTCCTTTAAGTATAGACATATTCACTAAACAACAACAAATTTTCGACTGTTCGTCTTCAAATTCTTATTTATTAATAAGATTTTTCTTCAAATATGAAATAAAAAAATAAAAATGAATTTTGATGAAAATAATTTTTGACAACAATTTCAACACAAAGAAGTTTTTTCGAAATTAGTTTCGATACAGTGGTTATGAAAGTGTGTATAAATCTGAAGCTATTTTATAATTATGCTTCATTCGTTTCAAAGCTTTTGCTGATTTCGGGCAAATCAAATTTCCTATGTGAATAAAATAGAACATTCTGGTCAATTTTTTCTTCCAAACTAAATTGAGGCTTTCAATTAATTATTGAATCATATAACTTAAATAAACTTCACTTCTCCTTCTCGGGGACGTTTTATGAATCTGGCTGATATGCTTTAGGATCAATTCTAATTTTGAAATTCCGAAAGTATACACGTACGCACAATGATCAAGGAAAGAAATATAAAGAATAAATAGCAAAAAATGTCGTTACTAGAAATTGCTTGGAATAATATAGAAATATTTAGGGAAGATGGATTTATAGTAGTATAAAGTAGAACATCTTGCAATACTCTTGAAAAACACAAAATATCTTGGAACAGAACTTTCTATAATCTGATACTGTGGATATAAACCCTTTATGTTAGTGTAACAAATAGCATTAACTATATAATAAAATAGCATGGGATAGCATAGCATAGAATAGAATAGAATATAGGAAGCAAGCATATGACGAATCAAATCGTCGCATGAAATCGCGCAAAATAGCAAAAATAGTCTAAAAAAGTGCCGCAAAGAATAATGTTCAACACATTAACAAGTGATAATATTAGTTTGGGGAAAAGGAAATCCATTATTTTCCAATTCGAAATGTTAAATAAAGTCCTGAAGTTCATATAAGATTGGATGGATTTCTTTTTGTTTGGGGAAAAAGAAATCCATTATTTTCCAATTCGAAATGTTAAATAAAGTCCTGAAGTTCATATAAGATTGGATGGATTTCTTTTTCCCCAAACTAATATATAATCGCTAAGACTAGAATGGAATAGTAAAAGCTTTAAGAAAAATGTACAAAAAGGGAAAAGGATAACATAAAATAGCGTAGAATAGTAGTGACCTTAGATCTGCGTAGAAAATAATTGGAGACCATAAAATATACGAAACAGATTTATTTTCCCACCACAGCGAAAGCTTATTCTTCCTTTATAAAGAGATTGATAATTCATCAATTTTTAATCTTCTTTAGCTTGAGAACAATCTTCTAGAAAATTTTCAAAAATTCTCCTGTTATGCTGTTTTTTGTTTTCCTTTTCTTAATTTGAAAAATTCCAATTTTCTCTGATCCAAATATTTCCTATTTATTTATTTATTTATATATTTTTTCAATTCTGGAAAAGTTTGAATTTTCACCGCAAATGCTTGTTCTTTCTGTTTCAATATCGTGAAAAAAATTGTTTTTTCAATGTATTACTTCGCTCGATTGCTTTTTTGCTTTACTTCGTTTTGTTTTGGCGTAGCCCCTTTTATTTTATTTTGAGACAAATGTAAATTGCTTTGTATTTCATGCTCTATTCATTTAAGGTGTGTGTGAAAGCAATAATGTAAGCTTTACATGAATCAAATGAATATCAACTTTTCGTCAATGGATTAAGGTTTCCACAGCATAATTTTTCGTGTTCGTGTAATATTGTTAAAGTCATTTGATTTATTAAACAACTCTGATTCTGCACGTGTTTCTAATAGCGACAGCTGAATACACTCTCGTCACCGGCAAATCCTTTAAGTTACGTAAAATTATCTCAATATTTGAAAATAAAGGACATTAGATACAATTCATAGGCTATTAAAACTATTTTATTAAATTCACAGATATGATTTCGCCTACTTTGCCCTTGTTTGTAAGAGCACGCGGGCCCGACGAGTTTTGGCGGGAAAGGAAAATCTTCAAATTGGCGGCAGTAAGTAAATAATTACGGCATTGAGTGCAACACATTACCTGTGATTAATATGTACTCATTAGCACTTCCGTGGGCGACGCCGTAACGTCTATTCGATTACAATACGCAATGTGCACCGAGCGTTAGCTTATGCTACCAAAGGTAGAAAACTTAAAAAGCTTGATATGACAGCGGTAAGTTTGCGTTTCATCTTTATCTTAAAATTGCGACTTTTTGTATAATATATTAAAATTTTAAAACTATGTATAAATTTTCTCATCTCTTTCAGTTATGGGAGACGCGTGTGCAAGCTGGTTGCGAACAGTACGGGTTACCGCTCGAAACGTTTAAAGAAGCCTTAGCGCGCAGCAATATTTCACTTAACAGGTACTATATTTAATTTGCTTTTTAATTTTTTATATCTACTTATAACATTCAATAGAAAAGTCCTTTCTGATCTAGCCATATGGGAACCACGTTCGTTCGAAGCTTTAGTGAAATTGTCTAGGGAACGTGCGGCAACAGACTGTATGCCAGACTTAAAAGAACGTTCAGTGATGAACCAAGTGTACGGCTTGACGAATTAAAATACGAAATAATACTTAACGTTAGTATCCTCTAGATTATTTTTGTAGTTTAAATAAAAAAAAAAACTTTCTAGACCAACAATATAAAACCTACGTGTTTTCGTCCGAAAAATTGAGCAAACAAACCACAAACGTTTGCAATGAAATGATAGCAAACGCCGAACTTGTAACTCACATAAACTATTCTTATTTAATGGAATTTACAAAATTACTCAAACCCCCATGTGGGAGAGGAGGCAATTAAAGATTACATAAAATATGGTTCAAAACAAAGCAGGTGAAAAGTAAAAAAATGACTTCTGGATAAACTAAAATACGGGGAAATCTATTCATATTTAGCCAATATATCAGATTCACGGAAAAGTAGATATTCTTTCTTATCCTCCATTTGAACTTTGGTGCCACCATACTCCGGCAAGAGCACACGATCGCCCTCTTTAACTGAAGGAACAATATGAGCACCAGTTTGCTGAAATATCATGATATTAAGACATTTCTAAAAATTTCTTTTTAAGCAAACTTACGTTATTTCGAGCACCTGGTCCCACAGCGACTACGGTGCCTTGCATCATTTTGGCTTGTGATTTTTCGGGCAAAACAATACCGCCTTTGGTTGTAGTCATTGATTCGGCACGTTGTACTAATATGCGATCCAACATAGGCATAATTTTCTTAATTGCATGAGCGGCCTAAAAAAAGAAATAAAATTCCAATTTTTAATTGATTTCTAATAAAATGATAAAATTCAAAAAAAATAGATCAATTTGACTCAAGTTTCCATCTTTTTCTTTATTACACAACACACCGGCCTCATCTTTATCAAAAAAAAAAGTGACCTCCCTCCACCTTGTTCTAGAATACAATTAATGCTCACATCGAAGAAACATCGAGAATCTGAACAGAAATTCATGTACTACACACAAAAATCTCCTCAATGAAAACTTACCATCTCTAGCTTTAACTTTCAAATGTCGGGTTTGATGAATATAAGTTTTAATAATGCCGGAAAATTCGGGAAATCAACCAAATTCTTTTAACTCCAGAAACTTCTATTCCGAACACGTGCGACCGACTTCTACCAATGATTACTTATGAATGAATGCAATAATCAAGAATATTTTGTACAAATAGTGCTGCCAGAAGACACTAAAACGCTCTATAATTTTTACTTTAGGATTGCCAAAATTCTAAAAGGAAGTATGCGATAATTGCGTTTAATAAAAATTTAGTGTTTTATTGCAATTCAGTAAAAGTGAATTGAACTATTGAACAAAAATTGAAAAATACTTTAGTAAATTAATCTAAATACGGTTGTTCTAGTAATTGTTACGTACGTTATTCTCTTAATTCTTACGTATTTAAATAATTGAGAACGTTTTTATCGCCACCACCGAAGGTGAGCCCAGAAAAAAACTTCAGAGACCCCTGAAAGTATATATATATTCTTGATCAACATCAAAATTAGAATATGGCCATTTCTGTCACGTCTATGGCAAAAATTATCCTGCCTGCAAAAATTAGAATATCGGCTTCAAATTTGGCAGAAATATGGAAAATTCTTGCACGCAGGTTGGTAATGAAATCGGGCCAAACCGGTCCCAAGCCATATGTACAGTATAAAATCAGCGGAAAACTCGTGTACTTCCCCGCCCGCAAATGAATATACCCCTCTTCTTCTGTAGTGAAGACAAATATATGTAAATATATGGAAATGTAAACAACATAGGCCTTGAGAAGTAAGAATAAAGAAATCGTTGTAAAGATAAAATGTCAATATATGAAAGATATCAATAAAAAATGTATGTAAAATACAAACTCGCGGTAGAAATATAAGTGATGCCAAATTTTTGCTTTGTGGATATAAACAGCAGGCAACAAACATCCGAAGAAAAAAAATACAATCACGGGAGATATGAAAAAAACTCACGGAACGATAATTAGTATAAGATGAACACACATGGCCTATAAAAACAACAATATATACAATTAAAAAAATATATGCTTTGCGAAAGTGAAGAGGTATTAGGAAAGTTAATTCCGGAAGAGTTCTAGATGATTTTTGTCGAATCTTTTAATTGAAGAGCATGAGAAAATAGCGTTATTGTAGTTAAGAAATTCGTGAAAAATGCTGTTCCCAAATCGAATCCATATAACAGCTTTGCGGTAGAAAACTTTCATGACTTTTACAAAACTTGGCAGCACTCAATAAATAAAATAATTTATTAGCAATTTCGCACGTGTTTAGTTCAAGTCGTATTTATTTGTTTGGTTCATTTTAACAAATTAGAAAGATTAGTTTAAAAAGATGGGTAAAATTAAAACGGAGCCAGTTGATGAAGTAGATATGCAAACTACCGATATGACTTTGATAACTGTTAAAGAAGAGGAAAGCTATGACGATAAATTAAAATATGTAAATTCTATTGCCAGACCAATTGCTTCCAAAAAATTATCAAAAAAGTGTTATAAACTTATTAAAAAAGCCGTTAAACATAAAACTTACGTACGCAATGGCTTAAAAGATGTTCAGACACGTTTGCGGAAAGGTGAAAGGGGGTGAGAAATTTTCGGTAAAATAATTGACTGGATATTGAATAAATTAATCTTTTTAGGCTAGTGATTTTTGCCGGTGATGTTACGCCTATCGATATTATGTGTCATTTACCTGCTGTTTGTGAGGAGAAGGGTATACCTTATATCTATACACCTAGCCGTGCTGATTTAGGTGCTGCTATGGGCGTTAAACGCGGTACAATAGCTTTATTGATACGAGAAAACGCCGAATATCAAGATTTGTATGATGAGCTTAAAAAAGAATTGATCACCTTAAATGCACCACTTTAGAAAACTTAATCGCATTTTAGTTTTAACTAACTAGTTCAACTAAATATATTTCTAGGAAGAAAGTAACAAAGAATAAATAGATTTTATAAATAATAATTGCAGGAAACAAAAAAAAATTGCAGTTTTCGTGTTGATGCCTATTTGTAAATATGGTGTACGTCCGTCGTTTCAGAATAAGTTGAATTTTTTATTTGCTCTGATCGTTTTTTTTTCTCATTTTTAATATCAAAATTCTTGGAATAATGGACCAATACAAGTGAAATAGCATTATTATGATTGCAATAATTGAAAACAATTTTTTCCGCCGGGGATTTTCCCCGAATTCTGGGATTTTTTTCTTTTTATATATATGAATATTTAAATTTAAAAATTTTTTTCTTTTACTAAAATTACGGAATTCTATTTAGATTAATAAATTACACAAATGCTTTTAATACTATAATTATATTATTCTAGTTTGGAGTTTACTTTTAAATACAATTAAATACATGGTTCAAATGTTTATACATGTTTTTTTTAAATCTATAACTATGTACGGTTTTTTTAATTTTGATGTTTTAAAAAATAAATCAAGAAAAATGATTTAAAAGTTTGTAACAAAAAATGTAATCGCTACGTTTGCTTTGGGGATGAACGGTCGATATTCAAAGAATATTTAAAGTACGCTCTTTTTGCACTACTACAATTCGTAAATTAATGAACAATTTTCATTGTTTTCTATTTTCAATTTTTCTTGTTATATACTGTAAGCACCACTCAAGTTTCCGCTTTATTATTTAAACTGTGCGATGACCTATTCTACTAGATGGATAAACATTTCATACGTAGAGCCGTTATATTGTAATGAATGCAACAGTGCTATGCTTAAGCCAAAACATACGAATTGCTGAAAATATTTCTATGCAACCGATGCATAAATTGAATTATATTCGTTGTAAATTAGTTGAGGTCATAAACATTAATGGAAATAGACTGCTAGATTTTTACATTCTCGGAGTTCTCATGATTCCGAAAGGCAAAATAATGAATAGAGAAATGACGTTCAAACAGAAGTGACTGTCGTAAAGGCATAAATCCATGGCACTCAACACACAACCAGTAGTTTGAAGGATTACAATTTTATTAACTTCCATTCGGTAATTTATACATTACAAGCATCCTTACATGTTCTGCTAAGCGAATATTTTTTTATTTAAGAATTGAATAAAGAATTTTTCTTAAAAGTTTTAAAAATAACGTACGCAGCTTAAGGTTAGCTTCACACAAATACATTGGACCAAGGTCAATTTTTTCCAAAAAGATAAAGTAACGTTACATTAGCTACAAAATTTTTATTAGTCAAGAAAGTATGTTGCCTTCTTTTTTAGCTTTTATTGAACGCATACTAGAATACGAGCTGAAGGAAAGTGAGTTTTATAATTTAAAATTTATTGTTTAAAAGTAATAAAGACATACATCCAAGACATTCACATTTCATTCACATTTATTTAGTACCTGTTATAAATTTTTAATCTGTTTGCGTTTGAATTGATTGGAAACTAACTTAAAGTTTGTAAATTTCGTTTTTTGGTAGCTTCCAGAAATCATTTTGAGGACCAAAAATTGTTAAAATTGTTTCCAAGAAGTCGTAAACTTGGAAAGAAGTAATTGTATTTCGTATAGGATGCAACTATAAAAGCGCAAGCGAAATTTTATCGTTCGATGTTTGTTTCGGTTCGGACAAAAATATTAACAGTTTTTTAGTTACGTCAAACAAGCGAGGCTTTTTTTTTGCTTGATAATGTTTATTCGTTTCAGTTTTGTTCATATCAATAAAATAATAGGCAGATACGCTTTATCCGCAATCAAGGCAATATTCATAGATTTCCTTTGGAAATTAAATAATTTTCCAATTTAAACTAACATGAATTCTATTAAGGCAGATTTCGCTATGATGAATAATACACTAAACCTATAATTTATAAGATATACGAGAAAATTATATTCTCTCTGAAGTTAAACTTGAACATCCACTATTTCGAATTAATGTTTAAAACAGTTCTAAGGTATTTTAAATTTGGGCATGCTGACCATCGGCGACATTTTGCGACATTGCTATGTATAAGAATAAATTCGTAACCCATAATTGCTACTGTTTCACATTAACGTAGCAATTAACGGTGTTTTTTTTTAATCTTTTTTAGAATGAATCGAATTTGGAATTCAAGATCATGGTCTTGCAATTAATGGCAATTGGAGCCTAGACTTCACAAAACATAATAATTCTTGCTATTGCAATTTTTATTATTAAGCATGGGCTTTTGTACACCAAAATTGCTTTCATAGACTGTATTGGCTAAAAATCACAAAACCTGGAGAAATTATATGCACGCCGTACCTAGTATATAGAAACAACACCTTTCATTAGCGTTTTTGAGTGAGCATAACAGACCGATCGATCACCAACATTCGCTTGACGATTTATCTGTTTTGCATTTGACCGCCACCTTTTAGATAAACCGATAAAAGAATTTTACGTACTACATGCTCTTCAACTAAAGGTCTCATTTTAAATATTGCTTCATTTTTTAATCCCACTGATTCAACTGTAATTGCAATATGGGCTGATACACAATCGCACAACGTATTGGAATAATGGATACATTAATGAAACGGTTCGTAAAGTTTATACTAGTTTTGATTACCATCAAGAACATTTTCATACAGCGATAAACAAATTCGAATATCTCGGATAAGTTAGTGATCTGAAAATTTCAACTGGTCCTTTTTCCTTCGGTCAGATCTGTTGAAAATACCACGGCTGTACGTGTGAACGTGTGGCTGTTCATTTCCAGAAAATCACATCACGGTATGAAATACATCAATTCTTGATTTACATGTTAATAAGCTGCAGTTTACGTGAGAAGAAGCGAAAAAGGGAAGCCAGTAGAAAATTCACTGATTGAATGCTAGACATTAAATGCACAAAATCATAATTTGTAAACAGTCGAACAAACTTCCTAACCACATCAAAGTAAAGTTCGGCGAAATTTCTGCGCTTGCGATGTAATAATTTTCGCAAGTGCTGCTGGTGCGATCATTACTGCGAAAGGATTAGGTCCAACATGACCAGTAAAAGTGTACTTTTTCGAAATGAAAGCTTCAATTGACCGTGACATTAAAGACAAAGCTTGCTTACACCAACACTCGAGTAACGACGAAGGAATGCAAGGACAACGTGGTGGAAAATTTCATCAAGAAATTCCCGTTTCAAAACGGACGTGAAAAAGGTTGACGTTTACTTGATATTCTTTAAAGAATCTATATTCTCGATTGAAATAAGAATATGACCATTTGTCATGAAAATATTACATATTACATATTGCGCACTGCTGCTCGTCCCCATTTAGCATTGTAAAGAGTGAATTAAATATGCATAGAAAACTTTTACCATCAGATTTACATCTACTACAATAGCGTTGTATGGAACTCTCTTTTTTATATTTTAGGTTTTTTTTTTTTTTTTTGGTTTTTTTATATTTTTTTCTCTTTTATAGATTTATGAAAAATATTTTAATAATTAATTTTGTTTTTGCATTATTTTTTGTTTAGCTGGTATATTTCATCGGTTTTTTTTATATGTACGTATGTATGCATTAGATGATTATATTAAGAGACCTATGATTAAATTACAATAAAATCTTAATTTAAACATAGTTTTATATAAATGTTTCTTCATACATAATTACATTTTTATGTATGTATCTATGTTATAATTAAATGGACAATTTACAGTGTTTAATATAATATAATAGTAATTTCTTTTTTGCGTTTTTTTATCATTTTTTTAATATTTTTTTTTGCATTTTTTTCATAATTTTCAATTTTTTAGAAAATGTTTTTTTTTGTTTTTTTTTGTTTTACACTAGTTAACATATTTCGTAACAGAAAATATAAACTTTATTGGCATTTAATACATGTTCCGATATAGGGATACCCTACTGAAATTATTTAATTGGTTTTTACGTTTCTTGTGAAATGTCATTAAAATTAGTTTTTTTTTTGTGTTAATTTTTTTCTATAGGCATTTGAGTATCCTATGAAAGGAAGTGTGTGTCGTTTGAGAAAAGGAACTGCTTGAAAGTTTTAAAAGCCACTGATGCAAAAACTGTGGTTTTAGAAATCAATTCATTGGATTTCTATACTTTGAAAATAATTATTTTAAGATAATATCCGTAATTCATCATGGCAGTGGAAAATAGTAGAGAAATTTTTCAAAAAAAAGGGACTCTATGTAAGTCGTTCACTCTACACAAAGCTTTCAGGCAGATACCTTTAAAAAACGGCTCCACTTCTTCGAAATTATTATACCAATCTTGTTTGTTAAATTGTTCACACTATTCAATTTTGTTGTTTAATTTTTTTTTTGTTTTTTTGTTTTTTTTTGTTTTTTTTGTTTTTTTTGTTTTTTTTGTTTTTTTTTTTTTTTGGTTTTTTGTTTTTTTTAATTTGTATTTTTTAAATTTATTTATATTTTTATTTT